>DWAO01000029.1:0-47135 GCA_018230605.1 Heliconius congener | reverse complement strand
GGGCGGCGGTAATCACTTACCATCAGGTGACCCGCACGCTCGTTTGCCGTGTCTTATCCATAAAAAAAAAAAAAACACAATTTCACCAGAATACGAAGAAAAATGGGGAACAGAGTGAAGCTAAAAAAATAATTATGAATGCGATCGAGAAACTATAAAATTTCCTATATTTTAAATATATAAAATGCAATAATATATTATATACACATATCTAAATAAAAACACAATTAAGATTACAAAATCATGTATTAGAGACTTCGTGAATACATATATTGTTTCTCCCGCGCTAAGGGCACTCTCATCAACGATGCGTATTTCAGCAATTTCAAAGTAATTGCTTTAGAGGTATATTCTCTGATATTATAAGAGCCAATACCTAATCTACATTCTCAAATAGAGTATAATAGCTATTTGCAGCGATAACCCCACCAAATACAATGGTCTTTGTTTATTCCCTATTTACACTTACAATTTAACGATTTTGACAGACGTTTGAGAGGTCAATCTATATTGGTCGTTTTGTAGTACTACATACTTGTCAGTTAGCATTGGTAATCGAGTTACGGTGAAATGAAGGGTCTTGCGCTATCTCTGGTAGTTAATAATGTTATCGATATATTTGATTTTATAATTGTTATTTAGACTAGATAAATATATGATTAAATATTGACAGCTGTTGTCCTATAGTGGTTTTGACGGGAAGTATTTGATTGGAGTTAGTAATAAGTAGCCCACAAGCAATAGGCAATCAAAAAAAAATCAAATGAATTGAATTGAATATCAATGTAACTATTACTAATGTTTTAAAATGAATATCAATCACTTAATTTTTTTATGCCCCTTATATCTCACACTTTTTACATTTTGTGCCCCTGCGCCCTTGCGCTACTCGTGGGCACGGTACGTAAAAGTGGGACTGTTAAATCAACCGGTTTTGATAAATATATAGTTATATGCTGGCAATCATCAATTAATAGCTTTTAGTGTAGTTTATAAGATTCTGTGTTAATATTATCTCATATTAGCAAAAACAAAAGAATTAAAAAAAATGATCTCAACAGATCACAGACTCCAAAAATAACGAATTTTATATTTTAAATAGGTATAATATTCAATAAATAATTTTATATGTTATTTTTTAATTTTTAAGTTTGTGCATATAAACATAATTTTAAAATCTGTTTTTTCCTGTCATAATAATTTATATTGCAATGAATGTTAAAACATAACAATCGAGCTATTTAAAGATATATTAATTGAAATTTGAACCAAGTAATAATCAAATAAGGGTACGGAAACAAAATGGCCTTTCAATATTGCGCACGCGGTTGGACCCTTTCGCCAATTATTATAATTAACTATAAGAGGAAGTGACCTCTTGGGCTTAGGAGGGGAACATAACTTTGTAATTCCACGGCCATTTAAGAAGATTGATGGCAACAAGACAACTAGATTAGAAGTATACATACTTGCTAAGTTTCTATTGTGAAAGCTACTTTGCGGATATAAGCTTTTAGTGTAGTTTATAAGATTCTGTGTTAATATTATCTCATATTAAACTTCAGTTGTTTAATAATTATTGGTTTATAGCTTTATAATTATGTAATTTAATATAATAAAGTAAATATACAAATACGACTGTCGTGGCGCGGGTGGTCGTGTAAATGCGACTCAATATGCAGTGCCTCCAGAATTGCTTTCATTCAACATTGCGTTCTAACTGTATACCCACCCTGCTGTGTGCGAGAGACAGCGTTCAGTCGAAAACCCTAGTCATCCTCCAATGTACAACTACTGCATACTCGTATTTAGGAGCACATGTGGATCTATATGTATATATTACCGATGAATCTATTCTAACATATATTTTATATTACAGAGCACAATCTACTACTGCTATTAGCCTAAATGGAACGAAAGAACATCAAAAATAACTTTTTCTTAACATATATTTTATAAAACAATAAAAACGTTCAAAAAACGGCGCAGTAACTATATGAAATGTTTAGTTTCTTGTAATTCTCTCACAAATAATTTTGAGATTTCTGTGCAACTATTCAAATTGTATAATTTTAAGGATATAAAGGGAGATTAATGAACTTCTACGATAATTAAACATTTGGGAACCGAAGCATTGTGGAGCTTTTGTTAGTCATTATTCTCGTAGACGGGTAAATATTTGCAAAGCTAGATTTAGCTTTATACATAGTTTACTAGAGTTAACATCGGAATTTATACATATAAGTAATATTTTTAGATTTGCAAAAAATGTTAAGTACGTTTTTTTTTCCAGGTTCCTTCTACATTTCTACATACCCTGCTACGTCACAAAACTGTGTAGTAGTAATAAGGTTCATATAAAAACGCATTTTATCATTATAAACCTAAAATTGTGACTGTAAACCGACTGGTTGTGGGTTTGATCCCCACTCGAGGATTATTTTATTTAATTAAATATTTATTTAAAATGTATATTTCAATATATTCACTCTGGTGTCGAGACAAAGAGCAGCGTTGATTTCCGACACTCAACAAGCAATGCCTCCGGAATACTGTGGAAAGTGGGGAACAGAGTGTCTTAACACTACGTTTCCTCTGTCTACCCTGCTGTGTGCGGGATACAGCGAGGAATTGATAAAAAAGTATCGGTTTAATGACCATTTTTCGGTAACATATTACAGAACGATTTAATCCCATCGATTGATTTAACTAATCTACATTGAGCCAATACGATACCTATACATACATTTATATAAAATAGTAATTCTAAAATGTATATAATTCAAGGCCAGTACAACAAAAGGAAAAAATATCATCTAGAAATAAAACGTTGAGACTCAAGAGAAATAAGAAAAATATTCGCGTTCAATTTTACAATAAGCAAAAATATTGACGTCCATTCATTATAGTTTTATTTGTAGCTTTATGAAGCCAATGGGATGAAGTAAGCGCGGTCTTACAAAACAACCGATAAAACTTTCAATGTTTAGGTAAACGAAAGCAAAACTCTGAATTTGGTCTAGACGAGTTATTAAAAATTTATTTTCATAGAATTTGCTAATGCATTCGAGATCAAATATTAAGAATATTGAGAATTTTATTTTATATCTGATGAAAAATGATGAAGCGATCGGAGCGTAATGGCTATGAAAAGAACCGCTTGGGGTTGTTTGCAGATATTAATATTCAATAATAACATTATGTTCGTGTTATTCCAATTGGCTGTTGAGCAAATTTTAATAACCAATCCATCAAAGTTTTGAATATTATTTTTTGTTAACTTAAAATTGTTAATAGTTAATTACTCAACGTTATATGTTTTCAATTTGTTTGTTATTTTCTTGGTTTGATTCACGTGATATAAAGAAATATAGGTTCTCATATTTGGAGTGACAGTATTTCTATTGGGTCACCGTACACTTTGAGGAGTTCTAAGCGGTGCCTGGAGCTTAAGTCCGTCCTTGCTCCGTCCTTGCTCCTTTTTCTAACTAATAAAAATTTCGAAATAAGTATTTTATATTTTTTAAACTGAAACTACTACCACCGCGACATAAAACAACAATACTTTTATGTTTATTTTATATATTAATTTTGTACATATACTATATAATTTAGTATCATTGTAGGTAAATTTCTTTTTCTTCAGCTTCAGCAGGGAGCCTAGTGTTAAGACACTCCGTTCCCCACTTTCCGCCAAGTTCTGGAGGCATTGGTGGCATGGCATGATGAGTAGCGGAACTTAACGCCGCTCTTTGCCTCGAAACGCGAAAAAATGAAAATATAAATGTAAATAAATATTTCCTCGAGTGGGGATCAAACTCACAACCAGTCGATTTTTCTGTCACACTTTGTGCCTTTGCGCCACCACTAGCCTCATGGTATATACATTTTACAATCTTAATTGAAACCAAAGGCTAGTTGTGGCGTAGACGCACAAGCGTTTTACTATAAACGTGATAGGTTGTGGGTTCGATTCCCACTCGAGGAATTGAATATTTAATATTTTCATTTCTTCGCTTTGGTGTAGCGATAGAGCGCGGCGTTGAGCTCCGCCACTCAACACGCAATGCCTCAAGAATTCGAAAGAAAGTGAGTAGCGAAGTGTTTTAACACTAAGCTCTTTCCTTCATGCGGGATACAGCGTTGCTTTACGCTGGAAAAAAAAATGGAAACATAAAAATTAAGGCATTCTACATTTATGTATGGTATTTATTTCTATAAACTAAATCGGTGAAATTTAAATGGTTATTTTTCTTAACTAAAGTGGTCTGCACTAATGTAAAAATGTATATCGCACGGTCAAGTAGAAGGAATTTTTCAAAGAATTTCTCTAGAAAATTATACCTTATTCAGTGATCACGGTGATCGCGAGTTATTTTAATAAGCACCTTGTGTTATAAATTTCTGTAATTGGAGCATGAATATTATAGTCGGGTAAATGTTTTCTCCCTCCATTTGTACGCGTTTCGGGTAATAATTTTGATTTTAACGATGTTATTAAATTAGCCGTTGGTTTACTTTTCTACATAAATTTATAATTTCTTGAACTTTTGTATAAATTAATGATATCTACGCTATTTTTTTCTGTAAATGACAAAGTTGAAGATACGTAAAAAAAGTTTTTAAATAAAAAATATGTTAAATAATAATATATTCAGAGATTGCGATTTCGTCACGATATATTTTTGATATTTATATATTTGCTTAAAATTCAATAACATTGGTTATTTGGAGATTATAGTGTAGCTAGTCATATCTACCAACCTACAGTACAACTTTAGGAATACAATACAAATTCTATATCCTGTACTTTCATTTCAATGAAGCTTGTATAAGCAGCAACAATACAAAATAATGTATAGCATTTACGCGAGGATTGTGGGTTCGATTCTCACTCGGGGGAATGATTAAAGCGCCACGCCTGGCCTCAACAAACATACTTTTTAGAAAACGTATACATAATTGAGCGTAGCGGTATTTGAACCCGCGCCTCTTGACAATCATGACATATAATGTTTTACATACAATGTTTTCAATAATACAATGTAGGTATATGATCTATCATTTATGCACAACTATCAAAAATAAAGCCCATCTGTAATGTTCTAATAATTTAATGCTAAAAATACAGAATAATCAAAAGCTTTGAAAGGTATTGTTAGGAACGATAATTTATATGTCATATAAAAGGCTGTGAACTTTATAACGTCTGAAAATTAGGGTTGGGTACAATTTATATCATGAATATGTCCTCATTTATCCCGATTAGGACTAAAGCGTAAGACAAAGGACTTAAATCTAAGTAACGACTGTACGGCGACCCTTTATAAAGTTTTTAACAAGTTGTAAGTGCTGTTAATACGTCATGGACGCATTGTATTTGTAAATGGGCAATATTCACAAATATAAATGATTTTTAATGTTTTTTTTGCAAGATTTAAGGCAGAGCGGCCACGGAAACTTGTGTTAAGAGACTTTGTACCCATTAAAGCGCTTCTGTTTCCTACTTACTTATAAATTTATTTATACGTGTTAATAGCTTATTAAATAGTTGCGCCTTCGTCGTGCAGTGGAACAACGTTTGACTGTAATCGCGATGGTTGTGGGGTCGATTTTGACTCGGAATATTCATTTTCCATCTCGGGGGCTACAAATCCCGATGCTAAGTTACTCAACACTGTTTGTTTGACACAAAGAATAATAAACCTACTCAGGTAGTAATGAAAATAAAATATTGCTGGCTTGAGCCTTTAAATATCTTTTCAATTGGTAATTTGAACTGGTTTTTTATTGGGTCCCACGGAGTCTGATAATGTTTTAATAAGTTGTAGGAAAATTGTTTTTTTTTAATCATTATTTTTGGTGAAGTCACCACAGAATACGATATCGAGATGTTAAATATCGTAGATAGTGGGTCTCATCGACACAACACCGCTTCTTCCGAGTTAAATTTAAATGGTGAATAAAAACATATTATAAGCATAAATCTACATACAAACTATTGGAAACAGAACGAAACAGCTATAAATAATATATGTTTCAAGATTTTATTTACAATCATTGCTGTAATGGTATTCTCCTTTGTTTTACTTCACTTACGATTCTGCTCAGCGAATCAAAGAAAATTCGATTTAGCCGGTACGTCAACTGGTAACAAATAAACAAAGCAAATGTAGTTTTTGTGAAAAACTAGAAAGGATACTGTAACATATGCAGCGCAGGTAGAGCCGGTCCTAACGAAGAGCGCGCGCCTTACGAATACAAGATCGTTTGAATTTTTAGTTCTTGTGGACTGTACGATAAGCAGACTACAACGGTACACTACAATTTAAATATAAAACATTATCTTCTAATATGATCTTTTCAGCTCTACGCTGTATTCCGCATCTGGAAGAGTGGACAGAGAGCTTAGTACTAATATACTCCGCTCTTCACTTTTTGCCGAATTCTGGAGGTGATCTTCATTGTGTGTTAAGGAGCGGAACTCAACGCCGCGCTTTGCCTCGACACCAATGCGAAGAAATGAAAATATTGAATATTTCATTTTTTCGAGTGGGTATAGCCGCCACAACCTGTGGCGTTTATAGTCAGCCCTGTGTCACGCAGTCAAGAGCCAGCCAAGAGGGCTGACTGTGAAGCCAGTGTCTTACATATGTTTATAATGTTTTATTTGTTAATATAATATTATCTTATCTTAGTTGGCTTGGACCGAAAACTTATCCAATTCATATTTTGTTTTTCATCTTAAAACTAATACATTTCAAAGCTAAAAATTTTAATCTAAGAATTCAAATAGTCATTCTTAACATAAATGTAGAAAAATACATATACATACATATTTTTTGAAAATTTTAAACAATATTAATAACAAAACACTATTAACAACTTGAAATTATTATTTTTAAGTATAAAAAAAAACGGAAAGTAATAATTATTTTAATCTTTATAGTCGGTATTGACCTGAACGGTTAAACGCTGCTTTCCACCAATTTTATTTTGCGCGTTATATGCTGAAACGCGACAACTCATACATACATACATATATTCGTAAATATACACAGAATGGCATTTCAACACAAGCGACAATGTCAATGAAAAAGTCAATTTCACTTTTAGGTCAAACATCAATATTGCTGAATGAACAATCATATGCAGGCGTCTACGGAAAATGAAAACCAATTTTATGTTGGCTTCACTTATAATCGTTGCGAGTAAATTTTCATGTCAAATACAATATACAACGTTTACAATGTTGTTGACGAAGCCCGGTTTGACTTTCCGTAGAACGATAAGCTCTTACCCACCTCTATTTTTATAGGTTACATTTTATTTTTCTACTGATTAATGTCTTTAATTTAATTAAATATATAAAAAAGGGTTGTTGGCTTGGCTTTTAGAGTATTGGGAAGTATTTATTTATATGGTAATCACCAATTTTTTGTCGTTCTCGTAGAAAATTTTAAATATACATTTCGTTCTTCTTAGTACTATATTAACAAAATATTTATATTATTTTCCTTTATGTTGTATTTGTCTTTTATAAACTGAAACAGATCTATTAGACCTACTGACCTAGTAGCCGTAGCTACAGCAGGAACAGTTGACATAAATAATCGTTATTAAAGTTATGTTTATATTGTAGCCAACAAACGATCATAAATGTATGAAATACATTTGGCACTGAATTCCTCAATAGAAAAGAAAAACAGCATGAAAAGTTTAATTCATGAAAATTTTTTATATGTTCAAATTGATTTGACTCTTTCATCGTATCATTTATTCGATAGCTACCCAATACATCATCTGTTATTCAGATGAAATGTCAACGTGCTGACATACCCTAAACGAATTCCCTTTTATGTTTCAAGCAAAAGAACGAAATAGGAAATCGTATTACGTTTTCGTTCAAAATTCATTAAAACCTGTTCTTACTCAAATGTAATAATTTATTTAAGCACAAAAATCCCCAAAAGTAATATTCATTGAGGCGTTTTAACATTTCGCTCTAGCTATTCCGAGTAGAGTTGATGTAAGGACCGTATTAGCGTATAAATAATTCACCGTATCTTTAGCCGCATTATGTCATTTACGCTGTTTCTTTAGAAGGGAGTATTTACACAAAAGAAGAGCGAATCAAAAATGATAATTACATGCAAATCTTGGGTTCGTTTGAAGGTTCGCGCTAAGACTGTTACGTGGAGATAAGAGAAAAATGTATATGCTCTTGATTAGTTTTTTGAATGTAAATTATAAAAAAGCGAAATTTTACAATGTCGTTAAGGTTCTTTATTTTTTACGTACTAAGTATCGCATATAAATAAGTCTTTGTCAACATATATTGTCCAAAATAAATGAAATAAAAGTATTCAGCAAAATAGACGAAGTTTACGTAGGTTACATTTTGGTACAGATAGTGGTGTTTTATATCTGAACACGAAAAAAATTTTCAAGCTTTATGAAGAGAATAAAATATGGTTTATAGTTCAAAGAGTAATTATGTAAAAAATGTTCAATATATTATTTACATTCAGTATACCTACCTACCAGTTCTATATTGTGCCTCAGCGTCAGACGTGGCGCTGGGGCACAAGCGTGTACATAACAGGTTGTGGGTTCGATGTCTTTTCCTGAGAGTGGGAACTCGTTTTAATTATGTGCGGGATACAGCGTGGAGCTAAAAAATACCAATACCTAAAAATACACTTTTGACTTTTTTAATATTGTATAACTTAGAATATACCTATATTATATTTATACAAATACTTAAAAATATACATTCTTTGAATGAACAGTAATATTAAGAAATACGTGACTTGTTTTTAATCTGTTCACTCACAACATGACAATTTTCGTTATTCATATATTAGAGTTATTAAAGTATATACAAAATTAGGAAAAAACATACGCATTTATTTAAAATATGTATATTTAATATACCTATAAATATTTGCGTAATGTTTGTTGATGCAGACTGCCGCCGGGGCCGCGACGACGCAGAAAAACTTATTTTACGATTTCCTTTCTGAAGCTCTCTATCGAAGAATTTTCTTTAATATCTATTATTTATAGCACTTGTTACAACTTTTTAAGGAAAACGTCTATAAATATAAAGATATTATCATTTAGAGGGTGTTGCCTATTTAGATAATAAAAAAGGCGGTTAGTTTTTTTTTTATTATTTGCTCACTGATATAAATTACACAGTATGTTTAACATTGAATAGAGAATAAATTATTTTAAAAAATCTGCAAACCCAGAATGCTTTCAACGAAGATTTTGAAAATATTTGAAAGTATATTAAGTCTATTTTGATAATGAAACATTTGGGATACTAGAAATATTATCTGAAATTTTAATACTTTTACCACACACAAAAAAAAATTAATGAAAAAAGTTCAATATGTTAAAAATGTATAAAACAAAAAGCAATTGTTTTACATTTCCAAATATTTGTCTTCCAATATAGTCTCAACACAAATGATATGTATAGGTATATATGATTTTAGGAAACCAATGGATTTATTTTAGACTAAAAAAAATTAACTAAACAAATATTAAAATAAATAATAATGATAAAATAATATAATATTTCTTTATATGTTTTCACAAACTATCCTGACATACAAGTGACCTCGCTCTCAGGCAAATTTTCCACACGATATCTCCGAACCCCGTTGACACAGTACGTGTTACTTTTAACAAAGGGCCAATCCATGTGAAATGACATAGGCTGACAGCATCCAAACGAGCGTCGAACATTATCGCAAAATAGCCTTAACTCGATTCGTTCATATAATATTCATGACATGGCGCAATCTTTCAAAAATTGACACCTTTTTGCCGGGGACCCTTCGGTTGGGACGAACAAGTTTTTTGTATTTGAGCTGGTGAATAAATTACGATTACACAATGGGTTTCGTGTGGTTTACGACGCCTTTAATAGGTAATAAGTTTGCGGACAAAAGAAATTATTGGTACTTTTTATTTTGCTCAAATAAAAAGATTGGAAACATTTAAATAATATTCTGTTAATTGAGCTTTCTTGAAATTTTTTCTTGCAAGTTAAGCTGCTTAGATCGTAAAATTCAAAACTATAAAATAATACATAAATGTATATAGCAAATTGTAACTTTTATAAAGATATGTTATTCTTTTAATGGCATTCCCAAGTTTTGTTAACAATAAATCCCCACAATAACGGGACGTCACAGAAATAAATGTGACGTCAATCCGCGTCAATTTGTCGTTGGCGTTAGTCCATCGTTAACTTTGCGGTACTGACATACAGATGTTGTGGATTAAAAATGATCGTATGCAATAAAACAATACTTTTTACATTTTCATTTTTTTTAAGTTACTCATTAAAAGACTCAAATTCATATTAATTTTAGATTTTTTAAGTTACTCATTTTGTAAAATGTTATAATACATTTAGAGGCATTTTTCAAAAATGAAACATAAAAAAACTAGAAATCCGGTATTGTTTTTGTTCCCATTTTGACTTAACGTTTAATCTATAACAAAAACGATAAAAATATTTTAAGCTCGATAACTATATTAATATTTTAATAGGTATTTATTATTATATTTATCGTACATTGTCGTCGAAAATTGATAAATGAACAGCTCCCGCTGATTAAGAGGCCAAGCTGCTAATAGCACGACTAATTAAGAAAGAGGTTGTATTTAAATTACTTGTCATTAAGTTAATTGTATAACACATTATATTATGAGATAAGAATGTGTGTGATGAATGTTGTCTACAAAAATTTTACATATATATATATATATATATATTTATGTACGCTATGTCATATAAAAAATATTCTTTTATTTGTTATATACTTTTAAAATACCTTAATACGTACAAACTTTCTTCACTAGTTTTTTGACGTATACATTTACATATTATACTTTTTCGTTATAATATGTAAATGTATACGTCATTTTATACACAAAAATACAAAAACGACACTTAAAAATTCCAAACAACTTTAATAAAAAAATAAAATTAAATCAGCTTCACGCTGTATCTCGCACATAGCAGGGGGAACCTAGTGTTCACTCACACTCCGTTCCTCATCTTCCGTCGAATTCTGGCGGCATTGTGTGCTGAGTGGCGGAACTCAACGCCAGGCTTTGCTTTGACACCAGAGCGAAGAAATGGAAATATTAATTTAAATAAATATTTAATTTCCTCGAGTGAGAATTGAACCCACAAACAGTCTCGTTTACAGTCACACCTTGTGCCTCTGCGCCACGACCGGCTTCATCAATAAAAAGTAATATTAAAAATAACAATAAAAAATGTATTACCTATCCATATTGTCCGTATGTCTCGTTCACTAAGCCGCAGATCTTAAGAAGAAGGGGAGAACAAAAACTTAATGACAAGTGGACAATGGCGGATTCGAAACGCTTGTCGCCTTGATTGTAGGAACCGCTTCCGACCAGGGGAGAGGAGCATTATACTGTTGACAGACAAATAATACAAACATAATTGTGCTTTGATTGCGTGATAGATCTGCGATACGAAAGCACTTAGTGTTTTATATCTATTTATTTTTATTTCCGTTTCCGTTCCGTTGGTGAGGTAGGAACGGTTATGGTTTTTCATTGAGGTACAAGGGTGTGACTATAAAGCGATGGTTGTGGGTTCGATCACCACTGTAGGGAATGAATTATTATTTATGCATATTTTCATTTCTTCGCTCTGGCATCAAGGCAAAAGCGCCGCGTAGAGTTTCGCCACTCAACACGCAATTCCTTTGAAAAAATCGGCGGAAAGTGGGGAACGGAGTGTTTCAACACTAGGTTTCTGCTGCCTACCCTACTGTATGTGGGATACAGCGTGAAGTTGATTTAATTTGGATTTTTAACAAACGCTAATAAATATATTAGTGAATATGTATAGCTTTTATATTTTATAACCTATATCAAACTAGAAATATACATATACTCTTCAATATACATCGCCTATTTAACAATTCTCTTATAAAACATATGTGTTCACCAAATATTTCATCCACTTGTGTTATTCATTATGTATATAGATAGATGCCAGAGTAAGACTGTATATAATGAATTAAGCTATACCTTTGAACTAATCGGTCATATTTCTTCAAGAGGCACCGTTTTATCAATGCTAATATGTTTATTTGTTAAAAAAAGGCAATATTTAACAAATAAACATATTTTTAACCAGCTAAAAAAAATTACAATACTTTCCATACTTATTTAATAAAAAATTATATATTTAATCTGTTCTGCTGGTTTTTATACTGCATTTTTCAATACGACAAACCTCAAAAATTTCAGCTACATTTACCAATCTATTTCAAGATCTTAAGAGGCTCTCGGGCAAATAACATTAGACAATCAAGTGGAAAAATCCATGTCCGTAGTACAAACAATCAACTTGAGTTACGCGGTCAGGAGTGACGTGGGACGCTGACGGTCCTCCCGGCCCTCCCGATTCTCACCTCCTATTTGATCGTATCTCCTCTCCCTCAGGGATTGCTATTTGTTTTAAAGCTTTATTACTAAGTAATGTGTACATAGGTCAACCCTCTAAAAATTTTCAATGTTGACCAATATCTCTAATGTAATGGACTCGTTGAGTATTTTAATGTTTGATTTGATTGTAGGTAGGTTTCGTACGTTGTGTGCGTTACTGAGTGTTTGTAATTCACTCTAATATATCTGTAGGATAAAACTAAAATAAATTATACGTAATTACGTTTACCTATATATCAAATCTCCATTAACTTTGGTTGTCCTTATTTCTACTATTCGAATATTTTTTTTTACAAAATAAAGTGTAAATAAGGAGACTAAGTAATATATCACTTATTATCCACTTTCCTCTGGCAACCATTAAAATGTACTAGCTAAACCTTATTGAAAAAATGAAAATCTTTCTTTATATGGTCATTTAATGCCTAACGTGTGGGTAGACAGAGGAAACCTTGTGTTGAGACATTCAACTCAAGACGTCGCTTTGCCTCGACACCTTAGCGAAGAAACTAAAATATAAATAAATAATTAATTTCCTCGAGTGGGGATAGAACCCAAAACCAGTCGATTTTAAAGTTACACTTTGTGCCGTTGAGCCACTGCTGGCCTTTTTTCTTGGATTTTTTAAAAATATAAAAAGAACAATACGACGTCAACTTTTCTTGAAAAACTAAATCAATTATATTAAGACAAGTTAATAATAGAATATCTCGCTCGTCATCCCTTTTAATCTAGCTCAGACCAAAGAGTCTGAACGCAATTGGAATTATCTCGTATTCGGAAAAAACGCTGACGTTTTACATCGATAAGCCATCTCCTCTCTTGGGTCGAGAACTGGAAGTGAAAGTAAAAAACATCAATTTAACCTTATTACTAACCGCCATATAAGCGTCTTTAAACATTTTCATGATTAAAACTAATATGATGTTAATTTTGAAATATCCGTTCTTACTACATCTACGAATTTTATTTACTGTTTGTTTATTATAAATAAAATAAAAATACATCAAATAAATCAGACTAACGCTGTATTTCGCATACAACAAGGTAGGCAGAGGGATTTTTTTACACTTTTATATGAACGTACATTTTTTTATAAAAGAATAAAATAATTTAAAAAAATCGATGTGTATCCCGCACTCAGCCGACTAGACAGAAGGAATCTAGTATTAAGACTCTCCGTTCCCCACTTTCCGGCGTATTTTTCGAGACATTGCGTGTTGACACGTGCGACATGCGTGTTAAGTGGCGAAAATCAATGCCGGACTTTTGCTTTGGTACCAGAGCGCAGAAATGAAAATATTAAGAAATAATAATTTACTCCTTCGAGTGGGGATCGATCCTACAACCGTGGGGTCACACCCTTGTGCCCCTGCGTCACGAGGACCTCAACCTCGTTAATTAAATTTAACATTAGTTTAAGTTTTAGAAAAATTGTAATCAAATCGTACCTAGTAAAATAAAGAGACATAGCCCCTATGTGGTCCTTGCAAATCGCAGACATACGTGACTATCCGTGACTTGGCGACCAGCTTAACACGAACATACTTTAAAATACAATTATTGCAATTTATAAAAGTAACAAGCAAATATTTCATACCAATACACTCTAATATGAACATAAGACAACTGAAAGCGTGAGTACTCAAAGCCATGTAATAATAGTTTTTATATGTAAAAAGTACAAAAAGATTGACAGTACACAAAATACATTTGTGAACTGAACTAAATGATCCTTTCACTAAATACTTTGTATATTACAAACCGCTTTCAAGTCTGAGTTCTATCTTGAGATACCGTTTTCATTCATAAATAACAATATCTGTGACAAATTTATAAATACGGGCCTAAGTATCAGTTGTTGTTGTTGTTGTTGTTGTTAATCATTATAGTAGTTTTAATAATTAGTGAAACAGCGTGAAGCTGATGATAATTAGTAAATTATCCAAATATATTAATTTAATATACGCTCAACTTAAAAAAAAAAAGAAGTATTAGGTAAAATGGAGAACGGAGTGCTTTAACACTATGTTCCCTTTGCCTACCCTGCCGTGTGCGGGATACAGCGTGAATAAAAAAAATAGGTAAAGTAGCTCTTGCGTAGTTTACAAATTGTTTTAGAACCTTATCGTAACTCCAGGTACATCTAGGAAGAAAAGATGTAACGGTATTACTTGCAAAGTGCTATTATATTTTTATTAAGTAAAAAATAATATAGCATAAGCTTTATACATATGTAGTTTATAATAAAATAAACAATATTTTTTATTACATATAATGTGATCTTGTATATAGTGGCCGACGTGCGAGTAGCTACAGTTGTAGGTCCGATTCCCACTCAATTCGGGAATAATATTATTTAATATTTTCATACCGGCAACAAGTCAAGCGTGGCGTTGAGTTTCGCTACTCAACACACAATGCTAAATTTATAATAATTATTATTTATAAATTTTATTTTTCTGTTCTAGTTCATTATACGTCTATGTTCTTACATCGCGTACGCGTTGGTAATGATCGGCGCCGAGCGTCCGCTAACTCGATTACCTGAACGAGTCTCGCATTGTAATCACAGAAACACTATTTTATCCACATTATTAGATGATGTCCAGCGGCCACACCGCTCAAATGACGATGTAAATGGATTAAACCCCAACCAAAATGCCAAAGTATAAATATATGAATTAAATCAGCTTCACGCTGTATCCCGCGCACAGCCCTGCTGTACGCGACGAAAACTTCCTATTAAGACACTCTGTTCCCCACTTTCTTCCGAATTGTGCGAGGCATTGCGTGTTGAACGGTGGAACTCAACGCCGTGTTTTTATCTTGGTGACAGAGCGAAGAAATGCAAGTATTAATTAATAATAATTCATTCTCTAGAGTGGGGATCGAATCCACAACTATGGCGTTACAGTCACATCTACCCCTGCACCACTGCTTCAATTATAAATATATTTATACTAATATTATATCGATATCAATTTATTCTCCGCCGAATTTTGGAGGCTTTGCTTGGGTTAAGTGTTTTGCGTGTGTGTAGTGTTAAGTGGCGAAAATCAACGCCGCGCTTTGCCTGTGCCTCTGGAATTCGGCATAAAGTGGAGAATGAAGTGTCTTAACACTAGGTTCTTTCTGTCCAATCTGCTGAGTGCGGGATACAAAAAAAAAATTATACAAGGTACCTTTAAAGCTTTCGAAAGCATGACACACCGCTCATAGTAATTTTCATTTTACTGAGCGGGCGAAGCCGCAGGTAGAGCTATTATGATATAAAATGAAATAATTTTTGTTGCTCTATAAAGACTTATAACCCATCAAGACTTTACTGTGTCTTAATGTGACACAAGCCATTTACATACGGTCGTTTTAATATTTAACTTGGCACCTGACACTTTGATGTGAGAATTAACAGCTTATCTTATACAGTTTAAACTTTAGAGTGCGCCCCATAATAATTATAGCATCATTAAGAAACAAAATATAAAGTAACTTTAAAAAGAGCAATTTATTATAAGTTGTAAGTTCATCATTAATCTTGCCCAGTTCACATTAACCGTGGAAATAAAATCCGCCGGATTAAATTCGTAACTGGAGACGGTTCAGAATGTTCTGGAATACGTACTCACTTCAAATTACCGGATGCCATCTCGCAAAGTATCTTTTGATAGTCGTAAAAACATCTCTTAACGGTGCCGGTGGTCCGATCCTCGCCCTCAGCCCCGCCCAACTCTTGTAGTACAGCTTTTATGCCCTGCACCATCTTAACCCCAATAATAAAATGGGGGTTGTAAATAGATAATAAGGGATGAATATAGTAGACGCCATTAAAGGCGCCATCAGCGTAGTTTAACTGTCGCTATCTTAGCGCACTAATCGACCTTGCGCTGTATTTTAATATCGTTTTTATTAGTCTGTACCACTATGTTGCCAATACACAAATCCCCCGCACTCGTTCGAGCATGATTTACAGCAAAAAAATAGATTAATACGTAGAAGTAGTTTATATATATTTTTTATTAACTTAGAATGATTTTATGAGAGGCCAGTTGTGGCGTAGCGGCTCCAACTGGGACTGTAAATGCGACAGATTGTGAATTCGATTACCACTCGAAGAAATTAAATATTAAATATTTTCATTTCTTCGCTGGTATCGAGGAAAAGCGTGTTGATCATGTGATCGTGATGAAGTTGATCCACTCAAAGCGCGATACCTCCAGAGTTGGGCGAAAATGTAGAACGGAGTGTCTTAACATTAGATTCCTTCTGTCTAGTCTAGTGTGTGCGGGATACACATCGATTTTTTTAAATTATTTTATTCTTTTATAAAAAATATACGTTCACATAAAAATTAAGAATAGGACAATTTTATTAAAAATATTTAATTACAGAGCACTATACATTTTCCTAACAACTTTAATAAAAAAGTCACCACAACCGGATCCGCAACTACTCACAAATCTATTCTGTACGTGCTCAAGCCGCGAGGTGTTTAGACTTAATGAACAGCTCCAGCTCTTCACCGACCCTTGGGACATTGTGAAATTTCAAATATAAGTATTTAATTTGAGAAGAAACTACGTAAATAATTTGATATTTCGGCGCCGTAATATTTTTTTTCAGCTTCAGGATGTATGATGCACGTAGCAGGATAGGCAGGGGGAGACTAGTGTTACGACACTCCGCTTTCCACTTTCCACAGAATTTTGGAAGCTGTGCGGGTTGAGTGACAGAACTCAACGCCGTGGTTAGCCTCGACACCAGAGTGAAGAAATTAAAATATCAAATATTTTATTTTCTCGATAGCACATAAAAGCTTATTAGGTACACTCACTGAATACACGAACTTATGTTCGTAACATATACATACATATATAGTAGAATTATTAAAAAAAACCGCCGCTTATATTCGAGCATACATTTTTGTTCATAAAAATACCCAACTTTGTAAATTTATAGCGAAAGCCATACTGCAGAAACACAGGGTATTTCTGCATCATGATTATTCACAAAGCGTTTTTAATTAAACAGAACCAGCAGTACTCGCGACACATAAAATTTTACAACCCTTTAATAAGACGTAAAACCGCTATTAAGCTCCTTTAACGACGCATATTAATGAATATGGACACCACAACATACTTTCGGATATTTGAAATTGTTTAATGAATATTTTTGACGTGATTATGTTGAAATAATTAAAATTATTTGGGTGTTGTGGCGCAGGTTCACAAGCGAGTGACTGTAAACGCGACAGCTGTCGGTTCGATTACCACTACCGAGGCAAAGCGCAGCGTTGAGTTCTGCCACTGTTGAGCGTGTTTATGTAATCCCTCAAGATTTTGGTGTTAAGAGGGGAATAGAAGTGACTTAATCGGGAACGAAGAGTTTTAACATTAGGTTCCCTCTGCCTACCTTACTATGTGTGGGATACATCGTGAAGCTAAAAAGTTTTTTTAATTATGACTTATATCTATTCCCACTCGAAGAAATTAAATATTTTTTTCATTTCTTAGCTTGGGTAGCGGGGCAAACCACGGCGTTGAGTTCCGCCATGCATTGCCTCCAGAATTACACAGAGTGTGAACATTAGATTCCTTCTAAGACAAAAAACGAAATAATAAAAAAAAACACGTTTCACATACACCTGCACATAACAAACACGTTTTAGACATTCGATAAGACGTATTTTCGTTTTCCTTAATATTTTAAAAGCAAATATAAAAAGTGACCATAAACTTAACTATCACTCAACTATCAACATAAAAACACTTTTATAACGATATCCATCATAGAGTCCGTCTCTTGGGTACGTTGACCATTATATATAAACGGGGATTAAACAGTGAAATGTAGTATACCCCACACCCCAAACTTTAGCCATAAAACCAGCGAACCGGTCACAGATAAATATTAAAATCTAGTGTCACTAAACAATCCAGGAGAATAATAAAAAGAAACAATAAAATGTACTGAACTTTTTGTTTTAGAGATATTCTGCTTTCTAAATAGCTCGTTTTCGACATTGTTTAAGTCGACAATGGCAAGTGCCTCGACTCTTTTATATTCTTATTATAAAATATACCCATTTATGTCTATGTTAAATTCATTTTAATATTAACATTTAGATTAGGAATTATAAGCCATCGTAGCACAATACGAAGGGTTCTACTGTAAAGGCGGTGGTTGTGGGTTCGATCCATACGAAAGAATAAATAATTTGCATTCGAGCGGTCAGATCGGTAATATTATAAGCATGTGACTATAAACTTGAATGACTATAAGCTATGTGGGTTCGGTTTCCACTTGAAAAATTGAAATATTTAATATTTTTCTTCGCTCTGGTGTCGAGGTGTCGCTATAGCGCGGCGTTGAGTACCGCCACTTAACACGCAATATCTTTAGAATTCGGCGGAAAATAGGGAGCGGAGTGTCTTAACACTAGGCACCCTCTTACATGCGGAACACAGCGTAAAGCTAAAGTATACTAGTACATTTTTAAATCTTTTAAGTTTCTGTAAATAAAATATCGCTATAATTCTATAAAAGAATATTGCGTGTCGGATGGCATGCCCTGTTAAGGGTTCATTCATAACCAATTTTGTTCTTTACTGCTTATATACTCGTATGATAAAATGAAAAATATATTTTTCATTCATTATTAAACAGAAATACCTTAGTTACACTTGTCCCTATTCTATCCCGTGAACTGCGAAAGATAAGTTAAGAAAAAAAGATCGTTAGCCTAACAGTTAAACAGATTAACCAAACGGCAACGGTCATCTTTGAAATGTTGTACATATTTATATAAATAAAGCTAAATTCGGCTATTATAATAGCCAAAAATAAGTGAAACTTGAATAATGTGGGATTGTCTAGACGTCCCATTGTAAGAAAAACAAATTAATTTCTCTCTATTGTAGGTATGCTCGAAAAGTACTCCGTGAATTTATGTGTTCTATTGAATTATAGCGCAATGCTAAAAATGAGAAAAGCGAAAATTAACTAACGCGTTCATAAAATGAATGAATACTCCCTGATGCTGGATGGTTTAAGGTATGAAATATTATTTTTTTTCATCAAATATAACTTTAAATATTGCTTTGTATTGTACATTTTCATCGTTGTGAAACGGTTTTGTTTGAATTTATAATTTTAATATGTGGTGTTCTTGGCCTTTATTATTCGAAAAAGCGTTAAACAATGTTTTGATTTGAAAATAATACATTGTAGAGCTGAAAACAGTAGTAGTAATTATCATTTTATAACAAAAAAATATTATGGTATTGTATTCGATTTTATTGTGTATGTTTGTAGTAAAAAGTATACAAATTAACGAGATCTTAATATAATGTTTACAACTGTTATATTAAGATTTATTCGATTCAATTTTACAATTACAGCATGCAGCAAACATTAATTCAGCTCCTACACTCACCACCAACTATGTATCTTGCTTAATCTTATTTTTTTCGTAATCTAAGCACTAATGAAAAATTCATAATACATAAACTTCAACTTCCACAGTCTCTCATAAGTGATACCTGTATTAGAAATACAAGCACCGTCGTTTTCACAATAATTTCTTTGATCGACGTTATCGCCGCAAAACTTCCAAAGCTATCACTTCTGTAACCACATTCAAATTTAATCCAGCTAAGTGGAACTGCGATTGTCGATATTTTACGAGGCCGTGTGTAATCAACTCGTGTTTACGTCCCCTTCGCAGTGATATGCCTCTAGCGACATCCTTTCCTTAATAGCGGGTCCTGCATACATGGATAGTTTGTAAAAACTGTCTGTTCTTTAGTTCTTTGTTCGGAAAAAATGAGATGTGTTCGTTTTAAAAAAGGGTAGAAGTGTGAAATGTAAATTCAATAGTTTTATTTTATGGTATACCCTTATATGGTTTGACTTTATTTTGTTTTAAATTAAACTGATGTGTTGCTTGTGATAGCTAACAGCAAGTAAAGTTGTATATATATTCTCGTAGTACTAGCGGCCCGCCCGTAGCTTCGCCCTCAGGTACTACACAATTATTTATTTTCTCTTCTGAATTACTTTCGTGATCTAATAACAGCATTATTTTAAAGTCATTATCCATACATGGATAACAAATATTTTAGCCAATTCAATATACTAAAAATCCTTGTTTTGGGTTCTATTAACAAACATTTTTGTGTCATAGATCTTCCATGTACGGACACAAAATACGATTTTATTATAAGTATAGATATAGATATATACTTGTATTTGTAACATTTATCATATATCTAATGTGACACAACGGTCTTTCAATTTATTATTTAAGATAAATTTATTGCCCCATACACGTGTTTTTAGTATCCATTTGTACAAACGTCTTTGAATAGAGGGGGATAAAGTAGGACATGACCTCGCCACCTAATTACTTATGGGAGATATAGATATGTATATAAAGCCATTTTAAAAAATACGTTGGTTGGTGTATAGTAAATAATATGTATTTTCTTATATCTATACTTTTTTTTTCTCTGTCAAGTTGTGTATTGTATTTACAATTAATAACAAATAATATACTTACTCAATATTTAATGACTCGTTTTATATAATATATAAATTCGGCGGAATGTGGGAAACCATTACCCGCTCATAGCAAGGGCGCCTCCCCTCCCAGAGGGACCCTGGGAGCATAATGTTAAAATACTCTGTTCCTATTAAGACACTTTTTCCAATTCTGGAGGCATTACGTGTTCAGTGGCAGAACTCAACGCCGCACTTAACTTCTGTGGGAATCGATCGAACGAATCGATCAGTCGTGGACTCTGGTCTCGTCTTCAAAATCTCTATTCTTTTAAAAAACTAATTCAATATTTAGAACCACTATACCACAGTACATATTCAATTCCTACGTCTGGCATTGCAGTGATAAAGATCAAGCGAGTGCATTTGAGTGTGATATCACCAAATTCTGTTTCAGACAGCCTTTTGCTTCAATGGTCCTGTGACGAAGGTTCTCCACATTAATTTCTATGAAAATATATAAGAAGATCACAGTTCTACAGGCTATACTGAAGATATGCTGTCATAAAATAATTTAATTTTTTACTAAAATCTACTGTAAGTAAACGTAGGTCGAAAGTAAAATACGCTCTTACTTATATGCTGAATGTATAATGAAGAAGAAATAAGATTAATATTGTATAAGTAAACTAATAAATTTATTTTAGCTGTCTCATTTATTTTTTTCATCTAATAATTTATCAGCTTCACACTGCATCCCGCACACAGCAGGGTAGGCAGAGGGAACCTAGTGTTGAGACATCTTGTTCCCCACTTTCCGCCGAGTTCTGGCGGCATTGCGTGTTGAGTGGCGGAACTCAACGCCGCATTATTACTACGTACTGTCATTATTTTATTAATTAGCTATGTTAAATATTAATTGACTTTTATAATTTTATTCTTCAAGATGTTATTTATTTATTTATTTATTTGTTTATTAACATCTTTTTTGTAATAAAGAAATATTTAAATATAATTATTCACTAACAATGTAAAAAGTTATTATGTTACACGTTAAAAATGTTTATTTTCCAATTACTTAATACCAAGTACCTACCCATGTTATGGGGATAATCCTTTCATCATTTTCACTAATCAAAGAAAATTTAAACAAACTTATCCGAATTTACAAAAGAAGAGTAACGTGAGCTTTTATCGTGTATCAGTTCGAACAGACCACTGGTTTATTTATCGAAAGGACCCTTTTGTGCCGTCCACTCCTAATAGCAGTGTTTTGGTCTGCTACTATACGGATGTGCGATTTTAATTATTTTCGTCCAATTTACGAGTGATCGTTAAAGTAAAGTCCCCTGCGACCTATTAGAGGTTCGTGTCCGGCTCTTGTTGATAACTTTACAGCGCAGTATTTTATATGGTGTTAGTGTTTAATCAGACCGCCTTCGCCTTCGCTTGTAATTTTGTTACTTATGTCAGCTATTATTTTGGAATTGCCCTAAATATTTCCTGGATTAATAATAAATTATAATATCAAAAGGTCAATCTTTAAAAGTATGGATACAATAAAAGAATATTATTTATTTTTTTAATTAGATAAAATATATATATTAACAATAAGAATATAATGTAATTGATTGAATTTGTTTCCGTTATTTGAAAAGACATTGACGTTTTTCAAAAGCTGATATGATTATGTCAATATTGTATCGATGTCGTTTCAAATTATAGTCGCATTTTTTAAATAACTATTATTAAATGAAGCCAGTCCTGGCGCAGGTTGTGGTTTCAAAGCTACGACTTTCCACTTGGGGGAATGAAATATGTAATACTTTCATTTTCTCAGTCGTAATGAGTCAAAGTGCGGCGTTGAGTTCTGCAACTCACGCAATGTCTGCAGAATTCAGACGCAAGTAGGGTACGGATATAGCCATAGTTATCTTAAGTGGAACGAATTGTCTTAACACTAGGTTCCCAGGTTTCCAGGTTCCCTGCCTACCCTGCATTATGTGGGATATAGCGTGAAACTAAAAAAAACACTTTCATTTATTCCCCAGCAAGTAAGGAAGTTATTTAAAATGTATATAATGCACTTTAGATACATAAAATGCAGTTACAGTGCGTGACAAACTGCAGTTCGCGCCTGTCCACAAACGTATATTCAAACTAGATTTTAAAAGTAAAATTTATTACTCGATGCATTCAAATGAAGTTGCTTGAATTACAAATCTGGTTTTTCAGTGTGATAACATTTTTTGCCACTTGCGTTTGTATCGTTGTATCATTTATGAACATATGTATTTAAAATGCTAATACAGCTATCAAACCTATATTTAAATATTTAAATATTTTGGGACCACTGGATTTTATAAATATATTAGAAAAAAAGGAGCGTGCGTGCACAAATTCTCACTCGAGGCAATGAAATATTTAATATTTTAATCTCCTCGCTGTGGTAACGAGGCAAATCACGGCGTTGAATTCCGGTGACATGGAGTACCTCTAAAATTCAGCAGAAAATGGTAAACGGAGTGTCTTAGCGCTAGGTTCCCTCTGTCTAACCTGGTAGTTGCGGCATACAACGTAAAGCTAAAAAAATATTAGACACTTTAAAAATATTATAGCGAGCCACTTGTGTTAATACTCAATTTTCAAATTTGAAAGAAATTCGACCCTCTCTAATCTTCCTTTCAGATTTGTAAAAGAATCAAATTCTAAGATAATCCGTCGAACACAAGAACGCAGGTAAATAGCTATTACGCGCTCCGCTGGCCCTTCTACCAGATAAGATTTGACAATGTCACGCACTCGCCAGCCATCCTATGATTGATGGATTCTAAGCCTGACAGCTTCATTTCATGCCTTTCTCTAACCACCAACTTACCATGTGATTGATGGCGACACGAATAGTGAAGATACCATTTTTTAGCACTATTAATTTATTACAGCAAAAGTCAATAATAATTTTGCAAGCTATGCTCAAAGAGAAATACATACTAAGTGCGGAAAATCGAGTCTTTGGAATCCAATTTTATCATCGCGTCGTCGCGACAGTACCTTCAGTGTCTAGTTGAAAGTCGTGAAACCTTAAAGTGATTTTTCATGCGAAATAATTTAACTTCGCAATGAGGCTCGTCTGAAAATTAAAATCCATTTCCTTTCTCCAATAATTTTGCCCACTCTTAAAAAAGCGGTGACTCGAACTCTATTGAATTCAAGGAATTATTCGTTTAAATGATACTTAAAAGACTAGCAATTACAGAGAAGTTTCTTTTATAACTTTACTTACAATTGGCAAATAATTATAATTATCACGGTGTCTCCCTTTAGTGATTTAACAAAATGGCAAAAGCACAAAAGTTTTTGGTGGCGTTTTGCTTATTTAAATATTCCCTGTACAGAATGCTTAGATGACGATTGATAATAAATTTTATACTATATATCGATAAACTTAGAGTCCAAATTGGTGTTAGTGTTTTTTCTAAGTAATGATCAAAGGCAAGTTTGATTTTGCGGTGATAATTGCGGCGAATCCCTAATTATTTTGAGGGTAAACTTTTGCCTGAGTTAATTTGCGACTGGTTCTTCGATTCCTTTTAATGGACACTTTTGGTGACTTTCAATTTGCGCGGCTGAATGGAGCATTCATTAAACATGCAGAATCGTTGTCACACTGTTGAAATATATTTAATTTATTACGAAATAAAATGAATATTGCTTGTAAATTTGCAGTCAAACTAATTGATTTGATTTCTGAATAAAAAATTATTACCATAAAATAAATATAGATACAGACTACATATTAATTAAAACGAAATGGTTAATCATTACAATGTTTCCTTTTAAAACCACGTTTCGTAAAAATATTTTGTTCAGAATACAAAACAAACAACTGCGTAGCAGTCTCCCCTGCATCACGGTGATGTATAACTGATATACAAATTTATATCACAGTGGCGCCGAGCCCTTTTAGTATTCCCCTCGCAAATCCCGTTGAACATTTAGATGTAGCTATACCTAGGTTCTGGTTAGACCTAGGTATTAAGGTTGCAAAGGGAAAAGGGGAAAGGGAGAAAGGGGAAGTAATTATATAGGGGGAAACATCAAGTATGTCAGGGGGAGAGTGTGTTGTAAGGACAAAATATAAGGGTAGAATGCAGTGGAGGTAAGCGTGTCGCCTCGCATCAGTTCACTGTGTCACTGTTGATCTTTTCCAGATATGAAGTTGATGGTTAATAGGTACAAGTATGTTCATAGTATACAACCACTCTCTGATAAATCCTAAAACTCTTTGGGAGATATACACAACGAGATAAATTTTACAATTTTCATTTTATAATTTCATTTGAAAAACTCAAGGGATTTGAATATGATCTTCAATTAATCGTCGGACGCTAAATGAAATCTTGGTTCATTAAAAATTCTATTTCATTTCTTATATTAATTTTGTCCAAAAATGAATATGGCCCAAAGTGAACTGTTTAACATTACTTATTTTGTATGACTTTCTCTATGTAATAAGTTAAACTTTAATTTATATGTACCAATAAATAATTGTATATAACTGACGTTTGTTGAATTTAAAAGACAGTGATTACAAATATTTCTTAAATAAGTTAAAAAAAATATATTTGAAACATTAACAATATAAACAACAATAACAACCCATTATAGAGACTTGAAAATAACTGGATCAACATTTCGGTGTTCTCGATATACATATAGAGCGTTGAAAGTATTCATCAGTTTGATTGTAACGGGCAGGGGAGTGACGCAGCGCTGTTGCCAGGGCCCTGGTCTGACGCATTACCAATCCGCACTAAGCGTCTACGGATGGATGTGACTTTATATATTATTATTTATTTTTGAAATTACATCATAGAAAAATATTTAAATTTGTGACTTTGAAAGTTTACTTTAATTCTTTGTTACTAAAATAATCAACAACTTTTCTCATATTTATTTCATTTAATCATTAAAATAACTGAAGTAATGACTAAAACTGATTGTAATCGATTTAAAATGAAGAGAATTTTTTTTTATTACAAACATTATGTACAGTAATAAATATTAATATTTTTTAAAATTATATTATGGAGATACAAAATATACTGTCATTATAAATATTATATAAATAAATAAGTAACGAAAACATGAAACTCAAATAATTGAACAATATTATAAGAAGATTTTTCTTAAATTAAATATATCAGTTTCAACATGAAACATTATTTGTGTCATTCAAAAATATTTTCTAGCTTCACAACACAGTACTGTAGGTGCCTGGGTATATTATCTGTAGATTAGGCCCGTCCAGGGGATCTGAATGTACTAGCGTTGCTAGGCTATGGGGGATCCCACCCCAAGGTCAAGTGATATAGCCATAGCTATGGTGAAACGGACCGAGGGGAGAATGTACGTACTTATTGCGCAATGAATTCATATTAATCGTGTGACGTATGGTTAGATTTGTTGTGTGCGAACGGATGAGATTTCCTTTTCATCGTATAGTGAGTGTATTGAATATGTTACTATATATTAACTTGTGCATACATCGTGAGGGTAGTTTGTTTATAGTCATAAATAATTATTTATGTATACCGTATGTAGCAGATTAGGCAGAGAGATTAGTGATAAGACACTCGCTACTTTCCGCAAAATTCTGAAGGCATTGTGTGTTGAATGGTGGAACTCAACTTTGCGCTTTGCCTCAATACTAAATCGAAAAGCGTAAGAAATTAAAATATTAAATATTTCACTTTCTCGGGTACAAATCGAACTCAAAACCTGTCGCGTTTACTGTCACACGCTAATGCCCCTGCGCCACGATTGGCCTTATAGTAAATGTCAAACAAGAAAAAAAAAATATCCAATCACCAATTTTGATGCTTGACTTGAATTACATATAAGGTATATATTTAATAATTAATAAGCTTCATGTTCTTTCAATTTTAATAGGCTCGCAAGAAAACACCTCGAAGACACATTAACTTACCATATATACATATATATACCCAGAAAATAAATTAAAATATAAATTAATAAAAAGAATAATAAAAGGAAAAAACTATGAAAATTTTAATATAATTTTCATGATAACTTTATTGTAGAACGTGAACCACATCTTTTTTAAATGCCAACTACGAGATTTTTAATTTATTTTTATACAAGTCTTATCAAAAAGTAAAATGAGTTACGCCTGTACATTAGTAAATATCACCAAAAGAATAGGTAAAAAAAGAATATTAAAAAGGCTTAAAACAACAAGTAAAATAAACGTTAGTCTCAAAAGTTCTCTTGTTTTACGTCTAATGTTGAGACAAGATTGTTCTGAAGTCTGGCTAGTTAGAGCTCTACAGGCCTCGTAATTTCATTCTTATTTGAAAATCTGACATTTGTTCGCTACTTAAACTTTGCATATAAAATATATAAAAACAACAGCAAGTAATAAAACACGAAATTGTTTTTTATTAACTAAGTAAATAAGATTTCATTTTGGAAATCTTATATAAAATACGTATTTGTTTTAGATATCAAAACATCTTTACTCTGTTCTCACGAACCCAGGTAGACAAAGGAAGTTTAGTGTCAAGCGATTCAATTTCCAGTTTCCTCTCGAATTGGAAATATTGCTTAGAAGAACAAACATAGAAACTTGTATTTATTTTATATAAATACATATATATAATAAATACGACTTCATAAAATTAATTTTAATATAAACTTTCTTCCGCCTATCGAGCCCACAACCACGTTGGCAATCAAATGATTTACTGCCACGCTACAAAAAATATCAACTATGACATAGCTTAAACGTTTCTAAAATTATCTATACATTTTGTTGTTAGCAGAGAAAAAATAGTAATTATGTTAATAACAATATTTTTTATTTCAAAGTATGTTTATGAAACTAAATTTATTTAATATATAATAGTGGAATGAGCGTTTCTAGTAATAAGTTGCTTGGTTTTGCAATTTACATGCGATATCTTTCAATTGGGTGAGAAAATGATAATGGAGATTGGAGACTTCAGAATTCCGTGGAAAGTGAGGAGTGGAGTGTCATAACACTAGGTTCCCTCACCTACCCTGCTGTGTACGGGATGCAGCGTGAAGCTGACTACATAAACTATTCACATGTGTTTGTTGAAATAAAAATATCAAACAAAATCAACAAAATACTAAAATAAATCCATTAAAGGAATTTAAAACCAACGCGACACACATGAAAATGAAAGCGCCATCTAACTCCGCCGCTACTAGTCCAATATTAATGACGATTTCGCGCTAGACCGGCTGCGATCGGGCACGGCGACCGTTTGTGTTCGACCGCGGGGGCTGTGATTTCATTACGTGATTTATTTTTTCCTCCCTCTCAATCCAATATATCCCCTGGTGGCGGGTTAATTAATATTTTAAGGATGCGATTGCTATATGTCAATGCACATATATGGTAATGGAAACAGAGATCGTTTTAAAGGTAAATCTCTGGTGATGGACGTTTCATTCGAATTGATTTAAAACAGCCAAAATCTGTTGACAAACTTGGTAAATTATATTGTGTTTGCTTTTTGTTTCGTATTTATCATATTTTGGCTGTCACGTTATGATTAAGACAATTGCAGTAAGTATCCATACAGCACGTGATACTTTACGTAGGTATGCTGTATATAGTTCTATGGCTTAGGTTTTCGATGACAAGTTAGTACTTGTAATAAACATATATAAATGCTCTTTCAATCTGGCTAGTTACAGCACTACATAGATGTCTGCAGCTGATCATGGTATTATTATTTTTTTATAGAACTATTTTGAAAGCGAAAATATAAACCCTTGAAAATAAATAAAATAACTTACGAACTGTTTCATCATCATCTCAGTCTTTTTCCAAAGAAGAATGTGTTAACCTCCTTCAAGAAACTCCATGACGATCGGTCCTGCGCTGCGCACACCAATCGTCTCTTGGCGGTCTTGACCAGATTATCGGTCCACCTGGGAAGTGGCCGGATCTCTAACGTATACGTATATAAGTTTAAGCACTTAGATTAAAGATAAAAACTATCTTTTGAATAAGATAAAATAACATATTTTTTACATCACGTTGTACCTCGCACACAGCACGGGTAGACAGAACCTGGATCTGGGAACCTGGTGTTACGATACTACGTTAAGGCACTTTCAATGACCACTTTGTGCCAAATTCTTGAATGTATGAATCGAACCAAAAACCTTCGTGTTTATAGTCGCACACTAGTGCCCCATAAAATATACGTACAGAAAAATGCAGTTTACAAAATACTCCCTTAATCATTAAAAAATCCCTATCAAAATTAAAATAACGTTACAGTGAAAAATCATAACAATAAATAGCAAGAAAAAATTAAGCTTATAAATAGGTACTTATAATTTATATATACACAGAAATAATAAAGATAGATAAGCTCATATAAAAAGGAACGTAATTAATTATCTAATCTAAATTAATTTAGAAATATTTAATATTTTTATTTTTTCGCTGTGGTGTCGCGCGGCGTTGTGTTTCGCCATTCAACACGCAATGCCTCTAGAATTCGGCGGAAAGTGAGTAGCGCAGTATCTTAATACTAGGCTTCCTCTGTCTATCCTGCTACACGCGGGATACAGCGTGAAGCTGAAAAAAACAAACATTTAGCATAAGCGACAATTTAATATTGGTTTTTTTTAAACGTTTTTACCAAATTACAGGCCAACAATACAAATGTTCGAGTTATTTACGACTTCCATAAAGTGGACCTTAAAATTGTTAATGAAAAGGTATTAAAACAAGCAGTCCCCTCGTAAATAACGCGGTGACAGTGCACAGGAGAAAAATGCCCGTCGGATTTGAACAAATTACGACTGCGACTCCAACCTGTAATCAGTCTGTTTTATAATTAATTTTTCGTAATTTTAAGCGTTAATTATAAATAATTAATCATTTTGGAATCATTAATCATTAAAATCATTTTACTAAATTTTTCAATGTTACAGTTCGGCCTAGCGCGTCCCATTGTTTTCTACTATTCGTCTTTAAATTCACTCAATTTAAGAACTCTGCGTAAACGAATCATACAATTTGAACTTATATACTCCGAAATGTCCCACATGAACCACGACATAATTTACTTCAAAATCAAATTAAGCTATGAAACTTTATGAATATAACGATGAAGGTATAAATTCAATATAATTGAGTTATAATATAATAAATACTATCGAGACGTCTCTATACCCTGATCCATCTTAAAGGTTAATCGAAATCTTATATCACAATAACTGCCCCATGAATAGTGCAAAGCCACCCACCCACCATGTTATAGGAACCATTTGTAACAGCTTGTTCTGTACATTTATTTAATTTTATTTCTTGAGACAGAAAAAAAATCTTAGTAAGATTATTTATTTAGAAAACGTGTAAAAATTGAACACAGCGTACCCATGCCTTTTGGACGGTTTCCACGAGGCGCGGGTTCAAATCCCGGTACGTTCAATTTTTTTATACGTTTTTGAAATAAGTATTTTTCTTTCCTAAACGTGGAATAACACTTTAAATGCATTAAAATTATATTAGTAAAATTATGTATACATAAGTAAACTTAACATTATGTATACATAAGTAAAAGTAATGCACAGAAGCGCACATACCATGGTAGAAACCAGACTTCTCCATTTTTTTACCCAAATATAGAGAAATGACGTAAAGAGTAGCAGAACTCACACTTTCTCTACCTTAGTAAGGAAATGAATAACTAATCACTCCGAGTGGGAATCGGGCCAACAATTAATGCCTTAACAGTTAAACTCTATTCCACTGCGCCACGATGGAATTAGTTTTTTATACTAATAAAAAAAATGAAGATAAATGTTGATATCTAGCAAAATACCTACATTTATGAATTTTAGAAGCCAGTATGAATGTGCATTTTCGAATAACAAACTTGAAATTGAACCTTTAGCGTTCAAGATCAGAAAAAGGACTTTTGCAAAATTAAAAAAAAACAATTGATTCGCAATATTTGTACAGCAGTGTCATAAATAATAAAAAAATAATAATAAAAGAGAAATAATAAGAGAAAATATTTGACTTATGAATATATTCATGCAGTTGATATTTTTGTTTCATTCTTCTTGTCTTCACGTTCTAATGTATTCTATGTCCATTCGATGGTCCGGCCGTGCCGGGCCGTGCCGGGCCGTGCCGGGCCGTGCCGGGGACATTCAACTCACGTATTCTGACGTTTTTTTTTTCAAGGGGACGGGTATGTGCTCCGACTAAAATTACAGTGCTTTCACAAACGTTCGTCTTTGGATTTTCTTTTTTCAGGTAATGACGTTTAATTTTATATGTTATAAGACAGTTATAATTTGTAATCAATTTTACATATCTATTTTGTTAAAATTAACATAGAAGATATCATAATTTATTCAAGAATTCTTTTTTTTATTATTAAAACTGTGTTATATTTTATATATTAAAGAAGATTAACAAAATCTTTTTTAATTTTAGATGTTTATACACACGCGTAACATTTTGTCAAATAAAGGTGTCTTTTCACACAAAAAGTATGTAATTAAAAAAAGATAATAAAAGAATAAAGCAAGATATTTATAAATATACTAAAATATGATGTTTTTTTTTTAAATTGAAATTGGCATTACGTGTTTCATAAGTCTCAAAGTTAAGACAGAAAGCGCAAATAAATCGTAAACTAGACGTCATAAACACAGTACACCTTCGTTGATACAAAAGGAAATTGCTTATTTTACGTCAAACCGACTGAACATTTCATCAAATCTTATTATCCATCCAAAGTTTCCATTTTTACGACCTTTCCAAAGACTTTCTTAGCAAATCTTCAGAATTGATGGGTTTAGTCAACAATTTTAAATATTTTCTTTACTATAAAATACATTTAAGATGAATAAATATTATCATGAATAATAAATGGCAGCCAACATGGGGCAGCGTCCGTCGTGATGCTGCTGAGTTCGACCCCAATCGAGGCAATGACTGTAGAAAACGCAGAAAAGAATTTGCCTCTGACTCCTCTGCTATATATATTACAGTGCTATGTGAGGTAAAGCGTGATACTGAACAAAAAATATATCCAGCACTAATTGAATTTAACTAAATTCCTAACATATTTACGCAGTGGCAAAAAGTGTGACTGTAAAACCGACTGGTTGTGGGTTCTATCCCTATTCGAGGAGATGAAATATTTACCTAAATTTATATTTCCATTTCTTCGCTCTGGTGTCGAGGCAAAAGCGTTGAGTTCTGCCACTCAACACACTCAATGCCTCCGAAATTCGACTGAAAATGGCGAACGGAGTGTCTTAACACTAGGTTCCCTCTGCCTACCCCGCTGTGTGTTGTTTATTTACATAACTAAATAAAAGAACAATATGAAAAACTAGAATCTAATAATCTGAGAAATTAATTTCTGTAATATACCGTGTTATTATTGTTAAATAAAATAACACAACTCCAACATAAGATGCCTTATATATGAACAGTCTTCGTGAGAAAAGCACAGGTGGATATAGTCTAGTTATCGTCACCTTACAACTTTGTAACTGAACTGAAGAACTTAGAAAGTTTGTATCTTTCTAATCCAATTACATTACTCTGAGTGATTTTGTTTCTTTTCTTTAACGGACGAATACATTCTAATCTTCAAGATATTTTTAAATCGTAAGAAGATACTATACAATAAAAAATGCCTTAAAATAAATGTAATTGGTATATTATATAGTGTGATGATAACAGTGCCTTTTAATCTTATACATAACATTATTCAGACAAGTATTCTTAGATAATAAAAAGAGTATTTTAAAAAAATATATTAAAATCAATTCACAAATGACGGAGAAACCAGTTTTAAGAAAAATAAATTAGAAGGAATTAATTTTAAGAAATTAGAAGGTGGCCAAAGAAACCTCTAAAATATCTATCTAATAAAAATAAAAAAAGCTACTTAAGCTACTTAAGAGCACCACAAGCTTATACGTTTTTTTATTTTATTAAAGTACACTAAACCTTTGAAATTATATGTGTTTATAAGACTGTTTTTTTTAATACCTACCTTTGAAGATATAACTGCAATTTTTGCTTTTTTTACCGCAATTTCTTAACTTCACAAATTAAATAACACAGCAATTATAATTTTAGTAAAAAATAATATCAACTTACATTATCCTTGTTATTATTTTCATATTCCAATATCAGAAAAAAACTTATAAATGATTTATTTGTAGCCGGCGTCGCAGATTAAGAAAACAATGGATGACTATCTATCAGCAGGCGTTGCTTTTAAGGAAGACAAAAGCGAGACGATCCCCGTGAAGTGGAGCGTTTTATATTATATTTATCTTTAATTACTACACGAAGAAAAAAAAGAATAAAGCCGATCCGCGAAATAATGACGTGATCCGTCGCCAGGGGAAAAAAATCTACGGAAAACAAATAACGATTTTCTTTTGTTGGCTTATTATTCTCTAGAGCATTCATTAGAAATTTCGGTTGGTGCGTGGTTTTCAGGCTCTCGAGTATGGATTATCTTAAGCTGGCATTAGCAGAGTAAACAAGTTCAGTGACCAGTTCAATCCCGGTGTTATTTGAGTATAAATTTGAAATAAAACATCGATATTTATTTCACCTGAGAGCATCTTTCGCCGGTTTAATGTAAGACTTTTATAAGATTTCTCAATTCTGCTTGCGAATTTATGAAATGTAAAGTTGTATAAAATGTTGAACTGTGATATTTTAAAATTTTGTATTTGGAATTATAATTTCTACGTTATTTTTATATAATAAAAAAGTAATACTTAGCTAAGACACTCCGTTCCCAGCATTTTTAGTGGCGACACTTAACACCGCGCTTTGCCTTGTTACCAGGAAAATAATCTAATATAATTTAATCTAATTTCTCACTCTATCCCTATCTGGGCAGTCAGAGAAGACGTAGCACCAAACGCCTGTCATGAACCTCTTCACACGTGTCCTCCGGGGGATCCCTCATGCTTTTTACGTTCATCCTCCAGTATCTTTGATACTCTTTTTACGAAGATCAACCGAGGGCTCCCCCTTCTTCTCTTACCGCTCACTTTTCCTTCATAATTTTGCCAATCTTTCATCACTCATTTGTTCGACGTGCCCAAACCAGCTGAGCACGTTCTGAAGAACGTGCTCAGCTGGTCCTCACCGTAACATACTCGCTAGTACCTACCGTTCTGAGTATCTCTTCCTAAGTTGACTCCGCATAACCATAACTAGTAAAATAAATAACTATATTAAATATTTAATCCCGCCGAGTGGAAATCAAGCCTACAACTATCACGGTAGACGTTATGTGGCCTCTAACATTTAAAAATATACACGTTCCACACACATATTTCACATATACACGCCCTTCGCTTTTTATCTGTATAAAATTACAATTATTGTTTTAGGGTAGCAAAAATTTGTTAAAATTGCTCCTACACGAATGCTAACAACATAAATAAGTTGTAAGAAACGTATAAGAATTTCGACATAGTTTGATGAGGACGTATGGCTCAGTGGCCAGAGTGCAAGTGATTTTAATTTTTTATACGTTTTCTAATAAATATATAGATACATATTTCCTCCATTGCGATATAAAATTAACCCATAACCGGCGCATTTAGCTTAACATGTTACATTCAAACTGAAATCATAGAAAATATTAAAAAATCTTATACATTACTCTTATCTTTTTATAAAGTACTAACCAATATTACTTTTTTTGTAGGTTAATATATAAAATAATATTGCAAAAGTAATAATAATATAACAAGTCCAACGACACAATAGCTGTGCCGATGTTTATCGCACGAACGCCATCTAGTTTCCGTCAATCGCAACGTAGTATTAACGTTCGAGCTGTCACGCACAATATTACTTCGAAACTACTTAAAGCTGTGGTCCAAGTAAAAGTTTTTATAAAAAAAATATGTCAAATATTACTTTTTTAACATAATATAAATGATGCCATAGTATTGATTGAATCCATAAGAGTCTATCGTACTAGAAATATTAAATAATTTTAAATTATTTTTGGTTATTTCAGCATACAAAACAAAATGTTAGTTACATTGGGTTTTGTACGCTGAAATAACCAAAATTAGTTAAAAATTTCGTGGGAGAAACACAAAATTATAATATTTAACAATTATGCTTGTCTCCCTTACATATTGAGAGGTTTTCAAAATTAATATGTCTTTGTAAAATGAAATTTTACCACAAATAGCATGATAGGCAGAGGAAACCTAGGACTTAGTGTCAAGCCACAATTCTCCATTAAGTCACTTCTGTTTTCCACTTCCCTGAATGGCAGAACGCAACGCCGCGCTTGCCTTGTCATTATAGCGACGAAATGAAAGTATTATTCCCCCGAGTAGAAATCTAACCCACAACCGTCGTGTTTACAGTTGCACGGATGTGCCCCTATGCGAAGAGGATCTCATATATAACATTTTGACTTCTATATTTTGTGGTTACCATTGTCTTAATTATTTAAGTACGTACCTACACAAGGCGGTTATTCTTTAGTGTTACTTAAAATTATATAGGAAACATATAAGAAAAAACGTGATAAAATATCTACTCATCATTTTTTGCATCGCAGTACTATAAAAGTTGAACTTCAAATATAAGGTTAAACTTGAAAAAAATATGCTCGAACTAAATTTTTATAACATTAAATTATATTCCGCTGTTACTCAGGACAGTAACAAAAGCTCCCCCGACATCGAGAGATGATTGAACTTGATACTCGATAATAGCGATTTTTCACGCTGTATACGAATATGAAAAGAGCCGAAATAAGATTTCTATCGTATCAGATTATTTGCAGTACGAAGTATTTGAAGCGTATATTTACCTCATATGTATTAGAAATTATTGCAATATTTTTAGAATGAAGTTAATATGAAAATATGTTTTATTAATATAAAATTCGATATCTTCGTAGCGTTCGTAGCGATTTTATTTTTTAAAATAACAAAAGGTCAACTTTACGCTGTATCCCTCACACGACAGGCTGCGTAGAGTGTTAAGGCACTCCGTTCACCATTTTTCGCCAGATTCTGAGGGGATTGCGTTTTGAGTGGTGGAATTCAACGCCGCGCTTTAAGCGCAGAGCGAAGAAATGATTGAGTGGGGATCGAACCAACAACCAGTCGCGTCTACAGTTGCACTTTGTGCCCCAACCCCTTTTTTTTAATATTTTGTAATTTTGGATATACTCTCTGGTCAGATTAGGCTAACTTATGGGCTCTGTCATTTGACATCTAATGTATTTTTTTTTAGAAAACGTATAATAAAATTATTGTACAAACTCGAACCCGCGCTTCTTGGCAATCGCCCAAGTCCAGACTCATACGTTTTCTAATATTTTTTTCTGTTCTTACTGTAAAATAAAACTTTTAAAACGTTATAAAAGACATCTTTTTAGGGTTCCTTTTAAGAAAAAAAAGTAACCCTTATAAGATTAATTTGTTGTCCGTCCGTCTGTATGTCTGTCTGTCAAGAGCCTTTATCTTAGAAAGGCTTGGAGATATCGAGTTAAAATTCAAACCATATACTCAGATCTACGGTCCCTTGATTTCATGAAAATAACAAATGAAAAAAATACCTATTTCTATATTTACTTTAAAAAAATATGGCCGTTTATATCGCAAGGACACTTATTTCGACTACACTATGAAGTGAATCAAAATTAATAGAGTACTTCCGGTTTACCTAGAATTATGAAATTTTCCAGCATTTACAGGTAGTACTTGTTCAGAAAAAAATCTGAAAACTATATATTTGTGGTTAAAACCTAAAATACTACTACCTACTACAATAGCTTTTTAGCAAAAGGGGGCACAATTGATATTAAAGCCGATCGTTGAAGTGAAGTATCAGGTGAAAAGGCTCTGGCTCAAGACCTTCAAATTTTGTACGGAACCCTCGATGGGTGGGTCCGATTCTCGCTTGTTCGTTTTTTTACATCTATGTATAAAAGAGAAAAAAGAACTCTTCAGCATTAAAATTAAAATGAAGATATCTTTCAAATCTAAAAAAACCTTTACAATATTTTAATATCTGTATAAAACAAGAGTGAGTCGCTAGTATTAAATATTTTCCAACAATAGGACAAAGGGTAGTTCAGAAATTAATATGTAAGAAGCGATCTGTTAAATGCGGACAGTATTAAGACTGGGTACTAATAGTATAGGAGTGTGCTTGGAACCGCAGACTTTACGTCCTCAGACCGCTTCGGAATTATTAATTAACTAACTGATTGTATTCCTCACAATGCAGTTCTATACTATGATAGTATATTTTATGAGAATTTAAATTTATAGAGCGTTAATTAAATTGTTGAATGTTTAGTTGATTTCATATATTTTTATATATATTTTGGGATATATTATTGTTTTTATTTGTGAATATTCGTAGTATAATTCGTATGTATATGATATCTCATATAGATTATTTACTAAGCGCATCAAAATTTACATCGACGTAATGTAAAAGAAAAAGAAGATATTGCTTAATAAACTAACATTGGAACAGTACTTAAATGTAAGCGAGATGGTGGTAGGTCATCTCCACTCATAGATGAATGAATTGAATATTCTAACTACCACACTCTGATAGACGAAACGTGGCATAGTTCCGCTACTCCACTCCACTTGGGCGGTAAATGAGAAACGAAGTGTCTTAAGACTAACCTTTTGCCTACCATACTACAAACAGGGGAAAGAGTGAAACTGCAAAATAAATATTATAAATATTTTTTAATATATATAAATGTTAACATTCCATTATTTTAACACATTAGACATGGTTTCCTAATTCACCATCAGTGTGTAGTGACGCATGAAAGACAACAAACAAAAGCACAAAACAATCGTATTCATCCCACCTTAATTTACATTAATATGAGATTTTCTGCAGCAATAATACTTAATAATTATTCAGAACTGTACTGAACACAATGGGGTTCCGCTCCAACGAACAATTTGTACGAACGCTAGCTTGTTACGAGTACGTCTTGTGTATATGTTAATATTCTCCATATTTAAAATTAAAGTCTTATCATTAATTTTCTGGAAATATTTGAAATGATTATATTCTTTATTAAGGGTTGCTGTAATTTAATGACTAACTAATAATGGAATAATTATAGTAGCAAAATTTGTGCAAAAGAATTTTATGACTCTCTATGGTCAACTAGCCATCTCAATTGGAAATATTGCTTCTTAGTTTAATTCTCTTTGTGTAGAGAAGTGAGAGCATTATATATATTAGCTTTCCTAGTAAATTCGAACCCACAACTAACTCGACGTATGTTGAGGCTAGTCGTGGCACAGGGGCACAAGTGTGTGACTATAAACGCGACTGGTTGTGGGTTTGATACCCACTCGGGGGAATGAAATATTAAACTTATATTTTCATTTCGTCACTCTGGTGTCGAGGCAAAGCGCGTCGTTGCAATGCATCTAGACTTCGACGGAAATGGGAAATGAAGTGTCTTAACACTAGGTTCTCTCTGCCTACCCTGCTGTGTGCTGCATTCTGCTTGAAACTGAAACATATTAATTAGGTACAAAAAATACAAATCGGAGAAACAAACATACATATAGTCACAGTACCTAACTTTTTTAGTTTTATAGATTAAGACCCGTACTTATAAAACCGCTCTGAAATCTGAGATCAACCTTAAGATACCATTTTCATTCATAAATTACATATCTACGAATAAAAACGGCACCTCAAGCTCAATCTCAGACTTAAGAGCAATTTATAAATATAGGCCTAACTGGTCTCATTTTATTTTATACAATTTAAATTGAGCTTAATTAATATACAAAGATTATTATCGAGACTGGAAATGGAGAGCCCCAACTTAGGTCGCGACTCACAAATACCTATACAATAATCAGGCATGAAATTGTACTCTATAATAATCGAGTTTCAACTTTATTACAAATTTATAATTTGATATAAATTTTCATATCAAATTATAATTTTCAAACACAACGAGAAACCGCCTCGTTAGGTGACTCGTATCGCAAATAGAATATTCAACAGAAGCCTATATAACAAAACAAATAGATCTTTAACGTTGCAATTTACAACAAAATTCGAATATGCATAAACAGCAATAAAATTAAAATTGAAATCCGTCCGCAGCGAATAGGTAAAACGAAATAAATATTATTATGAATATGAATGGAGTAGGAGTACTGCGGCAACGGGCTCAAATTATTAACTTTTGGAGGGTTTGTGAGGACCCTCAGAGTGCCGACATCTCAACAGCCTTCAGGCCCGCTCTGTCATATACTAAACGATAGGATTATACGGGATTTTGTAGTCGGCTGTTGTTCAAAGAGATTATTGCGGTAATTGTTAATAGTTTATAGGCTTTCGCCGCTATGAATACAATTATAGTGCGCGTCGTGTACGTGCTTAGACGGTGGTCGTTACTGGATATTTATATTGAGCTATGTATTTTAGCTTCACACTGTATCCCGCACACAGCAGGGTAGGCAGAGAGAATCCCATTTTAGAGGCATTACGTGTTAATGGCGAAACTCAACGCCGCGGTTTTGCGTCGACACCAGAGCGAAGGAGAAATATTAAATATTTAATTTCCCCATGTTTGAATCGAATCTCCAACCTGTTGAGTTTAGACACAGGTTTGTGCCGCTGCGCCACAATTGTCTTCAATCATTAATATTTTAATATTAGAAATGATTTTGATAAAATATGTGTAGGTATACTACACATTTAAGCATTTTCAGATTAAAGGCTAGCTTATACGGCTTTTAATTTATTAGTATCTTCACTTTAACAATCTTTATAAATATTCTCTTATTTTTTATCATTAACTTATTTAATCTTAATTTTTCTTCAATATTCCTTTCACATCTCCAATGTGCATAGTACGTGTATATTATAGACAATTTAGCCGCCACAAGCTCGCAACGTGTAATTTCATAAGCTGACCGTGCGTTCCGAATCCCAAGTATACAGTAAAATGTTGGGGTATAATAATATTCTACTGGACACGTGTAATATAGTTTCTTATATCTTGTTTAACTAAGAAGGTTATAGAATGAAAATAATGTTAAAGAAAATATTAGATTTTATTGTATTATGTGAAGTCACGATTCGTGTATATACGAGTTAAATATTTAATACAATATAATGTATTAATTATTTTTTTCTATAATCTTATTAAAATAAACGTTGCAAGTGACATATTTTTTTTATTGTTTTGAAAAATTATCGTGATTGTGATTTTGCTGTTATTTTTACGTTAACCTTCCTATTGGTATAAGTGAATGTATATTATGTTATTGAAATTATATTTTTTAAGCAAACCAGCATATATTTCACAAGTAATTAAATAAAAAATCTTAAATCAGCTTCACGTTGTATGTGTACAGCAGAGTAGGCAGAGGGAACCTAGTGTTAAGACACACCGTTCCCCACTTTCTGCCGAGTTCTGGAGGTTTGGCGTGTTGAGTGTCAGAACCCAACGCCGCGCTTTGCCTCGATTCCAGAGCGAAGAAATGAATATATTGTAAGTAAATATCTTATCTCCTCGAGTGGGGATCGAACCCACAACTACAGTAACACTCTTTGCCCCTGCGCCACGAATGGCCTCACAAGTAAATTACATAATATGTATTACATTGTTATTATAATAGATATAACTTTTAAATTAATATACAAAAAGAAGCCAATTAAAGCATACATTAGAAAGTACATGCATTTTGTTATCCATATTTATCTGATTCCAAAATTTAAATAATTTATTTGACTTCACTTTGTGTGTACTCAAACATTCGATTTTCAGGCCCCAGTCGCAACCGTCCTGCTACGTGTAATTTGGATAAAAAGGACCGGCTGACTGCGCGTACCGAATTTCAAGTGCCCCGCAGGGCTCTTGAGGCATAAGTGGAAGAAATATTTTAGATTTATAACTATATACTGAGAACAGTCGTTGCGCATTGGCACAAAGTGTGACGCGACAGGTTGTGGATTCGATTCCCACTCGAGGAAATTAAATATTTAATATTTTCATTTCTTCGCTCTGGTGTCGAGGCAATGCGCAGCGGTGAATTCCGCCATTCAATACGCAATGCCTCCAGAATTTGGCAAATGGGGAGCGGATTGTCTTAAGAGTAGGCTCCCTCTGACGTGTTACATGTGGGATACAGCGTTAAGCTGATAAAAAAATTGTATTCAATTTTTTTTTATAAAATACAGTCAAGCCAAAACTGCTTTAAACTGAAAATAGTCGAAAAACAAGTATACTGTTTCACCTAGCCTCTCTATGGAGAGTTCTTCCAAATTACACTATCCAGATTATTGCTAAGATTGATCATTTGACAAGAGAGAATGCTAGTTATAAATAAATTACTTTTGAAAAATTTTATTCTACATTATAATAAAATAGAATAATAAAACATAAATAAGTAGCAGCAAGCGTATTTGTATATGGATTTCGACGTAGCTTGTAAATAACGTTTTGGCTTAATGGTCAGTGCCCTATAATTAAATAAACTTGTTACTAAATTTTTGAATTACTTTAAATATTTGAAATTAAGTTAAAAAGATAATTAATATGATTTTATTGTAAAAAAGTATAGTTTTTACGGGGATGTAGATACGAGTATAAAATATGAATTTTGCGGCTGTTTTTATACTGCGCTTTATATTACTAGTCAAAAGTTTTAATTTGATAAAGGTATTTTAAAATAATACAAAATTTGCCATTTTGTAGCATCGCTTATATTGTATTTGAACTATACATATGTTATTGTATTGTGACCAGAATGGTAATATATACTCAATTTCAACTCAATCAGTTGACCGAAACTGGAAAGAGGTAAATTTCGAATACTATTATATTACTATTATAATATTATCATATTAAATATATGTAATGTAAAAAAACCGTAGACAATGTACATATATTTGTAAATTTAAAAATTCACGTTTATTCTTTTTAATTGCTTGCTAACAAAGGGAGATCGAATGACATTGAATTTGCTTTCCATTTAAAAAGTAAAAACTCTCTGAATACAATTGAGTATTCATATTCGGAAAGCTGAAAGCGCCCATTTTTCTTTTTAAATATTGAATTTTATTTGTACTTCTGTCCAATTGAGTTTATACAACAATAATTTATGTAATATAGTCTTTATTTAAATAAATATTTGAAATATTCATGCAATAGGTTTTTTTTTTATCAGTATCGCCCTGTATTCCGCACACAGCAGAGTAAGCAGGATAGGCTAGAGGGAACCTAGTGTTTTTCCAACGAACGTCCTCGGTGGTTGGTCCATTGGCGCTCATGCCCTGCATCACGACATCCTCACCAGCGCTTCCTACGGCATCCGGTAGGTCTCGCTTCAGGGACAGACATAGCAAGCTCTTCTATCCGACACAGTTCCTAGGCCGGGGCGCAACGTGCCCATACCATCACAAACGACGCTCTTGGAGTTTATCCGGTACGTCACGAACTCCAAGACTACATCGAATGAACGTGTTACGTATGCGCCCTCAACTGAAACCACTACGGTAGACGAAATGTCCACCCTTAACGCCCAACTGTTTTTAAATAAATAGGTACCACATACAAACAATAAAGTCGCTGCCTACAAAAATATATATTTAAGTACCATCACGTGAATATTGATTTTGTATGAATAAATGAGAAATTAACTACACTAGTATACATAAATTATATTGAAACTTTACAATGAAGCATACTCTCCATACAACGTTAAGGTAAATGTATTTAGTAGCAGCTGCTCCGTTTTCGTCGACAAAGTTAATTAGAAGCCTCACCCAGGTCCGGTTGCGGCTTTAGTAATATCCTGAGGTCCGGCGACTTAAGCCGTGAATTGATATAGGTGAGCGAAAATCCTCTAAACTAAACACGGATTTGAGGAGACCGTGGAGTGTTAAAGATATTTATTACAAGTGTATTTTACCTTTTATAAATTTTGATACCCAAAAGATTTTGATAAAAATGTCTATTTAGAAAACCTGAACAGCCGTCGTAGGATGCAGTGATCTTACGTGAAGTATGATGCGTCCCCGGGACATGGATTGTGTTCAATTTTTTTTCATCTCTAGTAAATCCAGTATTAAGTTTTCGATTTTTTTTACTTTAAACAGTATCCCTAGCGGGGCAGCCAGAAAGAACGGAGCCAAACACCATGGTTTTCGAGTTGAGCCTCGAAAATTGACCAAAAAGTGGGAAACTATTATGCGGGAAAATACATAAAGCTGCTAAGCTGGACAATGGATATTACATTTATTAATAATAATAAAACAAAACTAATAAAAATAATGGCTGCTTGAGTTCAAAAGTTGTAGTCATTAACACCCACCCACTTGTAGAAATCATTAAATTATCTCAAGGAACAGATAAACATTATTTATATTAAATATGCAAAAAAGAATGGAAATTGGCCGTATCATGGACACGGCCGTTTGTTGTTTGTAATTTGTCCGATCTTAACGGTATTACAAAGCCAAGCGCATTCCAATGGCATAGAATTTTCTATCCAATTGTTGCCGATTGTCAAACATTTAGATGGAGTGGTGTTTGTATCGGTAGATCTGCTCTTTTGATTGCACGACCATTTTTATGCAATAATGGTGGTAATAAATATAATACATTGCTGATCAGGAACTCTATTATAAAACTTTTTTACTTTGGCGACTGTTATCGGCGACGGATACTGGCACAGTTTCTTGCACTGATCTCGTATCTCTAACTGTAGGAGACGCCACGAAAATCCGTGATAAAATTTGAAATTTTATTGATTAAAGGCCATCTAATCACATAGTTTCAAGTTCCCTACTAGCTCTTTAGGAAAAGTATTTTGAAGCAGCTGACTTACAGCTGCTTTATCTGTTGTTGGCGCAGAAACCATAGATGATCACACACTTCACACTTATGTCCGAATGGATTGTTGACAAACGTCGTATTGAAATGTACATTAGCTGCTGCCAAATGTTTCTCCATAATCGACGATCGAACAATTTATGCCTATTCATGTCGTTGTCTACTTCTACATGTTATCAATTTCCCTAGCTACAGATGTACTGGCATCGTCATTGATCCGTTCGACCGCATTCATTCTTCTACGTTCTCGACACTGTATCATGCAGTCAGATGGTGTTTTATTAGTACCAATTGATTGTTCTTGAGAAGCCCTTTCAAACCATATACAATATCTGTATTTGGTTGTGGTATTTTGACGGGTATAGGCAGACATTATATAATTCTCATAATATTTTTTTTATAAAAACACCTTGTTATATTCATAATTCTTGTCTCTACTTTAAACATTTTTCTATATACAAAATCGATGGATTTTGACAAAAGCTAAGGGTTAAAATTTAAACTAACGTCGTAGCATCCTTAAATCAAAAGTTATCGGAATTTTTAATTTCGACGCTATTGCTTAGCCGATTAACCTCAAAATGCAAACTTCCACCTCCATCGCACGCGATTCCTTACTGTTTTTGCTTATTATAATAAATTCTTTAATTCTTTAGCTATCAAGAGGTCTTATTTTATTTTGGATAGTTTCGATACTACAAGGCCATACTCTATCCCCTGATCGTTACGATCTGGATCTGGATTTGGATTGCCCCTGTATGGTAGAAAATTTATAGACGTATTTACTTCAAAATATCAATAAAAAATGTTTTTATGTGAATAAGCCCTAATTATCCTAAACCAAAATATGAATTACATTTTGGTTTTAAGTATATTCAGGATATTTTCGGCTTATGTTATGCCTTGTAGTCAAAGTGAAAAAAAAATTACAAGAGAGCAAGAATAATAATTAGTTATTATGATTAATACTATTTATATAAATAAAGTATTATACTAGTCCACATAACCGAAATATATGTTTAGTTATTTATTTAGCAAATAAGATGCCAATTACTGAGATTAGTCAAAATATCCAGTCTTGCACGACGTTGTCGTTGGCAGCGCGAGTGTCAAACTCTCAGTTATTAACAGAGCGTCAGTTTCTAATTACGATCTCGACGATCACCTGCGACTGACGGCTACACCATTTTAAATAGACCCTCCGGCACCTAATCTTACGTGGGAGTATGAACCTCACAGCTTACTTTTGTGATTTAATTTTTCTTAGGTATTTTCTGTGGTTAAAAAAGGAGGCTGTCGCAAGGGCTCAGGTCTGCGACTGTTACCGTGTTGTGAGTTAGATTTCCACTCGAGGAAGAGTAATATTTTAATTTTCATTTTGTTCCCTCCTGGAAAATGGAGAACAGAGTGTCTTAAAACATGTTCTCCCTGGCTACCCTGCATTGTATGTATGGGATACAGAGTAAATCTTTCAAAGGGAAAATTATTAAATATACTAATTTATATATTACCATATATTATCGTCTTTAGTACTGGTTGCCAAATGGGTTGCTATGATTTTCTATTAGTACAGTATAATTTTATTTTTTTCTTAATTTTAAATAGTAAAAACAAACTCTGTTATTTAAAATGTAGGTTATTTTCATTCTATTCAGCATTTATCTTAAAGTTATTAGCATTGTATAAACTAGCTATAAAGCGCTTTAGATATCTCATTCAAACTTTGTTACATGGCGGTTCCTATTTATTTGGTCTCCGCCGTCTATTCAGTGCACAAACTTTCCAAATATCGAGATGACAACTTTATTAATGTAGCGCTTTCCAGTCAATATTAAACACAAATAAGATAAGATAAATATTAACATATAATGTTTTGTTGTTATTATGACTCTCGAGCTACGTAGTGATAGCAAATAAATAAATTATATACTAAATAAAATGTAACTCTCTATTGTAGTGTAACTAAAGTAAGTGTGTAAGTCATCACGAAGATCACCACTTCCGTTCATTTTATTTATATATTACATATGGAAGCAGGGTGCACCGCCGCCGTACATAAATTCCTATATATAAATATAAGCATTTTCCCAAGGGAAATATATTTTGCAATTAATAAATATATATATATATATATATATATATATATATATATATATATATATATATATAACCTTTGTAGTATTATAAACGTATGCCGACTAAGAAAGTAACCACAAATTTACTTATAAATACATTAATATTTACCCATAAATAAAAAAAGTCATAAGCTTTAAATGAACAAAAATATATTAAATATTCGAAACTCAGGTACATGCAATCTCGGTAGCATCTTTTGTAAACATCAATAACTCCGCACACCATCGTTTTAAACTCGGTTCTAAACATTCAAACTTCGCAGACAAATTCGATCTGGGCGGGACTCGGACCCTACTGCAGATAGGGCTATGTTGTACTGCTTTATACACTTTCTATTGTGATTTTACCTTGTTTTATACATAGGTTTTGTTTAAACGTACCCGTTGCTTTACAAATATTTTATTATTTACTTTTGCAGAGTTATTAAAAGTGCATTACCGTATATAAATAACCGCTAATTTCAATAAGTGAGGAACGGAAATTTCTTGTTGAGAACAGAGCGTCATAAATTACACTAGGTTCCCAGGTTCCTCTATCTGTACACACACAAAGTATACCTTTATAAGATGTATAAAGAAAGTTCACAAAGGAATCCAGAAAGAAAGATACTTACATAATACAATCTGAAAGAGTACTTATTAGTTTATTTCGTCATGGTAATGTTACGACATTTCTTGTTTCTACATATTACATTTAGTACTCACTCGTATTTACAATGCATAAATATATGAATCTTTCAATGAAATAAAATAACTTTACAGTGAATTTAAAAAAAAACAGCTTCTCCTGCTCACAGCAGGGTGCAGGGGCAGAGGGAACCCAGTGTTAAGAAACTCTGTTTCTCACTTTCTGCCGGATTCTTGAGGCATGGAGTATCGAGTGGCAGAACTCCGTGCAAAGCTGAGCTTTGCCTAACCAGAGCGAACTATTTTTTTAAAATATATTTTTACAATATTATATGATGTTATTTGAATATATATATATATATATATATATATATATATATATATATATATATAT
>DWAO01000028.1:0-47522 GCA_018230605.1 Heliconius congener | reverse complement strand
CAATAATATACTATATTTATGATACATACAATAAATATATATACACATACACATACATATATACATATATACACACATATACATATACATACACATACACATATATATATATAGAATTATGAATTTATGAAAAAGGACAACTTGAAAGTTATATTAATTATAATATAACAATAATTTATGCATATAGCATGGTAGGCAAGGAACATTAGTTTTAAGTCACTCTATTTCTCAATTTTCGAGTGATTTGTCTGTTGAGTCAATTTCATGCTTTGTCTTGTTACCACAGTGAGAAAAAGAAAATAATTAACTCCTTAGGAATTAAATTTACAACAGCTCTGAGCTTACAGTCACACACTACTGCTGTACTATGCATGTCTCATTTTAATATATTTAATAATTAAATTAAACATAAAATTTCTAGATTTTTACCATTGCTGTTAGTGGAAATATTGCAAATTACCTACAAAGTATAAACAAAGCCGTAGTATGGAGGTATAATTACCACTTAGTTTCATATGCAGCTACTGCAATCATATGTTATGTATGGCTTGTACCTTTGGCATTATGGGCAGCTCTTAAATGGACGACAGTGCCCGATGGACAAGATGATATTGAGACTCAGGTTGGTTTGTACTCAGATATCAATTTTACAAAAAAAAGAAGCTTCTTATTGTTTCCTACATAGTAAAAATAAGCTTCTTTTAGCTTACTTACTACTAAGCTATTGTTAAGATACTTCATTCTCCACTTTAGGCCAGTTTTTTAGACATTGTATATTGGGCGACATAACTCAATGCTCTAATATGTTTACCAATGTGGGGAAATGAAAACATAATGTAAATATTCCTCTGAGTGGGTTTTGCTCACAACCATTTTGTTTACATTCAGATGCTGTGAACCTATCCCACAACTGCCAATTTAATATTTGTATTTTGAAATAAACAAAAAATAATTAGTGTATAGTTCATAAATTAGGATATGGAAAGTCTTATTTTTAATTTTGCCAACGTAAACAGATTATAAATTTCTCACAAAAAATAAGAAAGTATATAGAAATGTATAAATATTTTAATGTAGGAGAAAACAAACCTCTTGAAAACATATGTTTTAGAAAACATAAAAATTTAAACATAGCAGGATTTTTATATGTTTTCTAAGAAATATTTTAGTTTCCTAAATGTGAAATAACACTTTTAAAATGTAAAAACTTTTGAAAACAATCTTTAAACTCCATACACTTTTAGTTCCACTATGTTTAAATTTAAAAAGAGAAAAAAAAGGGTTAAAATATATTATTAATTTTGAAATGTATAAAGTGTCATGTATCCCGTAATTATAGATATATAAAAATAACTTTTTTTTCCCTTTTTTTTCAGTCATCAACTTCACCAACAATGATATCATTATTCTGCCTATACGGATACTCGCTATCAATATACATTCCTGTTGCAATACTATGGACCATACAAATCTCTTGGCTCCAATGGCTTCTCGTTCTCATGGCGGCGTTGGTTTCCGGAGCTGTCTTAATATTCTGGTTACTACCAGCACTTAGAAAATCTAAATATTTTCTTATAATAACTGGTTCAATTTTAGCATTTCATTTTTTATTAGCTGCTGGCTTTATGTTGTATTTCTTTCATGTAAATGTATCACCTGATGTTACTGTTGTTCCTGCAACAGTTAAACCTAATTAGATTTATTTTTATTATAGGCATTTGTATTATTTTACTTATTAAAGTTAGATAGTTATTTGTTATTTATACAATCCCTTTTATTTTCTTGGCTATTTATGATACAGTGTAGATTGATTATCGGGACTATAACAACATCATAATATTATTCTTTTTTAAAATGCTTTTACACAATATTTACTCTGGTCCTTGTTCTTTCCAGACTATAAACTTAATCAATAAAATTTACTGGTAAATAAATATTCATTAACATATATTAGTATTCTTTTTGTCTGTCGGAACACCACATGTTTTTTTATTTAATAAATGTATAAATAAAATATTTTCTTAATACAAAATATAAGCAAGTTACTAAAGCTCCAGTAATTTCGATTTTGTTATATTATAATACTAAACAGGATAGGAAAATGGCGGGACTTATAATAATAAACATTTAAAATGTTTATATGTTTAGAATTTAATAACAGATATTTTTAAGCATCTTAAATAAAATGACTGATTGAGTTATTCTAACATTCCTTTCTCATGTTTTAACGTAAAGTAATTTTTAATGCACAAATTGAATTGTATGAGACAGGTATTTAAATGAAGCGTTCACTTTTTCTATTAGTCATAATTTTTTTATCAACATCTAGAAATGGTTAATACATATTTATGTTAATATAAGTTGTATAATAAAATAAATATAATATTTAATGTTCTTTTTTTTTGCCTTTTTTCTTGTCAATAATTGTTTACAATAGTATGTTACAGTGTCAACTTTCATCGCCGAGTAAAATCACTTTAAAATTTTTATAATATAATCTCAGTACGCACATAGTCAGTAGTATGTTTGGTACACACAATGATAATGAGTTAGAATCTCAAGGAAATGATTTCATGGAAATAATTTTCATTTCTCTACTCTGAGGAAGTCCAAGATGGAAGTAAGGCTTGCCCGCAACGACCTCTGCCATCCCTGACGAGGGCTGCAACGTTCCATCCGCCACGTGCACCTCGAGAGAGCGCACTGATAGGGCTTCCCTCCAAGGCGACGCGCACCAGTGCGTCCTCGCTGGTGTATCAAGTGGCGACGAATGCGTCGTTGGGGACCCCTGGCTGGCATAGCGCCTCTTAAGGTTCGACGTGAGGTGGCATGTTCTGTGGAAAAATTGCGTCAGGAAAAAGATTCCCGGCACCCACTCTACGGCTACACCGCACCTCGTGCCCGCTTGAAAGGGTTGGCCGATGCAAGGGACATCTTATGAAATGGGGATACGCACTAATCAACGTGGCTAAATATGATATGAATCAACCCGAGACTGCTTTGCATTCGCTTCAAGCTGGGGATAACAAGAGTATTCCTGCTAGCGGCGTATGCGCCAGTATCCTCAGCTCCATTAGACGAACTCGAGGAGTTTTGGGAAAGTGTCAGTGAAGTTCTAGGTAGTGCTAGGGAATGAAAAATTAACAATATGTGGTGATTTGAACGGATGGGTAGGAACTGCGCGAAACGGTTACGAGGGAGTGCTAGTTCAGTTTGGTGAGAAGAAAAAAATGAAGCTGGCTGAAAAAAATGTAGGGTTATATTGGACATTTGCAAAGAAAGGCAAATTTGTTTGTGGAAAACACTATGTTTGACCATAAACAAATTCACATGTATACATAGGAGCGAGCAGAAGAAAAATATAATCGATTTATTCATAGTAGATCAGCGTATTCGTAGCCAAGTTATGGATACACGAGTGTTTGTAATTCATATTTTTTTCCAGCTTCACGCTGTATCCCGCGTATAGCAGGGTGAGCAAAGAAGCCTAGAGTGATATGACACTCCGCTACCCACTTTCCGTCGAATTCTAGGCGTTGCTTGTTGTATGGCGGAGCTTGCCACAGCAAAGAAATAAAAATATTAAATAAGTATTACGGTTTCTAATTTTAAATCTCAGTAAAAGTATTGGTTTTAAAAATTATTAAAAATTAAATAACAATTTGATGTTATGTTCTTTAAAAGTCTCTCACTTTGTTTCGGTACCGCCATTACCATATTAATAAAGAAGGAAAAATCAGATCTTTCACAAAGAACACAAAGTTCGAATAGTAAAAATGAAAACATACAACCAAGTTTATAAATATATAATTTATTATATAATACAATATACAAATATAACCGACAGAGTCAATCTGCTATGGACAGTGTGTTTAAAGCTCCGAACCAGGCTTTACTCGTATAACTTTCTGGTTGTTCCTCCACTGATTGTAATGTACTCGTTATTTCTGATAACATATTACCTGGAAATGTAAAAGAATAATGCGATGAGAAAACGATATAAGATTTGAGGCCAGTCGTGGCACAAGTGTTAGCGTGAGCGACTGTTAACGCGACAGATTGTGTGTTTGATTTCCACTTGAGGAAATATAATATTTAATATTTATATTTCTTCGCTCTGGTATCGAGACAAAGCGCGGCATTGAGTTCCGCCTCTCAACAAGCAATGCCTCCAGAACTCAACCGAAAGTGGGGAATGAAGGGTGCGGGATACAGCATGAAGCTGATTTTTATTTCATTTCTAAAAAAAATCTTAAGATAAAGTAGTATAATGTTTACTTGCGAAATACCAAGCTATAAACCCATAACCAAAACAAATAATACAAAAACACTCACGATGTATATCCCCAGTGAGACTCTCAGTGGTAGCGGGTTCATCACATAATCTATTACAGAAACAGAGTAAATGTCCTTCCGCTGTGCCGAGTTGTAACAAATGATTACTTTGTTGTAATATTTGTAGACCACTAGCACATATTGATAATACTTCTTCACCTATATTTTGATAATAAATATCACATTTATATTTTCTATGATAAATATAAATATATTTTTTTAATAATAAAATGTAAATTTTAAATAATAATATATATTATAGTTATTTTTGTATTATTCAAATTAGTTAATTTTTAACACAAAATAAATACAAATATGTTATGTTATTTAGTAATTGGTAAAACATATAAATATAGCAAAAAAAGATAATAAAGAGAAAATAAAAATTTCTTACATGGCTTTGGAATCAAAAACATTGAACATATCTTTAGTCCGTACACCAACACTTGTGTCAACGTCAGGCGACAACTACAACTGGAAAAAAAAAATTCATAACAATTTAATTATCAATATAATTTAATTATTTTTATTTTATTTTAGCTTCACGCTGTGTCCCATAACTAGCAGGGTAAACATGGACACCGTGGGAACCCTGTATTAAGATACTTCCATTCTCCATTTCCGCCAAATTATCAAGGCGCTTTGCCTCGTTAACAGAGCGGGAAAAGAAAATACTATACAATAATGAATATTTCACTTCCCCGAGTAGGAATTGAGCCCACTACCTTCGCCTTCAGAGCATGCTTGAGCCCCAGCGCCACGACGGCCTCAATTCGTATGACATATTGACGTTAAATATAAAAATACATGTAAATATTATAGATATTTAAAGCTCTAGTGGCGCAGGGCACAAGCGTGCGACTGTAAGCGCCACGGTTGTGGGTTCAAAATGAAATAATATTTATTAACTAACAAACCTTTTCTCCTCACTGTCAGTATTGTCAGTAGGTAAATTCAACCGACCATATAGTAAAATTATATATCTGGTAATATCTACTGCTTGCTTTTGTAATTGTTCTCTTTCAATACATTTTAGTGCAGCTTCAATTTGCCTTAAAACTATTTGTAATGGACATGAATCTAAAACAAAAACGAATATTAAAAATTGTTTTCTTCCAATTCCGATTGTAATTCGATTTATTTTATATTATTTTTCCAAAGCAAATAATCTAAAGGGACAATATTTAACGAAAAATGTTTATACATTAAAAAGAGACAGGGACACACAAACACAGAGCACACACGCACTCGCCTACCTTGTGTGCTCAGTTTTTTTGTATGTGGCCCGATACAAGCACACACATACACATAGCATACATTTCGTTACGTAAATAATTCTCACGAGTCGCTGGGTCCGTAAGGTAAGGTACTTGATTCCAAAAATAATAATTTGAGGCCAGTCGTGGTGCAGGCCACAAGCGTGCGACTATAAATGGAACAAGTTGAGGTTTCAATTCCCAGGAAATAAAATATTTAATATTTTCATTTTCTCGCTCTGGTCACAAGGCGAAGCGTGGCGTCGGCGGCGGGAACCTTGAAACCTAATGTTAAGACACGCTGTTCCCATAAAGACATTATGTTCCCCACTTTCTGCGACGTCAAAATCTCGAGTCTCGTTACCAGAAGGAGGAAGGGAAGGATGAGTATATTAAATATTTAATTGCCCTTAGTGCTAATCGGAACCACAGCCGTCGAACGCTTCTGCCTCTGTTACAAGATGGCCTTGGCCTTATGAAACATAAAAAAAACAAATAATTACCTTTTTTAAATAATAAAACACCTTGATCATAATCCACTTTAAGATTCCCATTAGCACTTGTCAAACAAAAAAAAATTATATCATCAATATTTAAACAAAAAAATAATTTGACAATATGGCTGCTTACAAAAAGCATTGGTCTAGATAATATAATAATTTTTATAATACTTAATATGGTCCTTTTGTCGGTATGTTTGTGTACTATTTGTATTAAATGTGTTATTGATAGTAAAAATCCACTATAGAGAATGGCGGTTGTCTGAAAACATAAAATACGTATAGTCTGTCAAAATCCTTATTGATAATCGGAGGTACTCGTGTAAAATTGCGCAAAATACATTTAAACGACAATCAAAATATCTGATCATATTTATTTTGTAGTAAATTATACAAAACGGAAATTTTATTAGAACATTTAAATATTGTTCCATACATAATTGTCGAGAATAATTTGAGACTGGCCCAGAGAGTAAACACTTTCTGTAAATGACGAACAGGAGTCAATACTAAAATTCTGCTTATATAACTAATTAACCATAATATTTATGTACATGTATACTATATACATCTATGTACAACATAAACATTCAATCTACATGATGGAAACTATGCAATATGGATAACAATATTTGGCAATTAAAAATTGCCTAACTTTATAAGTCTCACTATACGGTTCAAACAAGAATATATATAATTGTTAACAAAAATGCATTTTACCTTTTGAAATGCTTGCTTTCTTATTTGTCAATTTTAATTTAAACTTTTTTTTACTTTCTTGCATGCATTAATTAATGTTTTAAGTACAACAGCAATAAAGATTTTTTTTGATTGAATATGGATTGAGGGATATTTAATTTATTAATACCTCCATTTTATTATAAAAAAATTTTTTTTCTTAACTTTACTTATCCGTAACTTGATTTTGCATGTTGCTTAAGACTAACACACTAATTATTATTTGTAATCTAGGTAAACATGGTCTACTACGCCATTTTGAATATATGAAGCGTTGCGCTCGACTGTACTTTAGGGTTGTGAGCGGTGCGGAGTGCAAGTCTGGCGCGCGTGCTTCTCAAATGCAATAAAGATAGTGATGGATTATACTTCATTCAATATCTCAGGAAATATTTAAAAAAAAAAAAAAAAAGAAACAGAAATATTAATCAACATTTTCTGTTGTTTTTAAAAACAAACAACAACAGAATGTTTTGTTACAGTAAAAGTAACATTTACATTAAAAGATATTTAGATACACATGATTTTTTTTTTATGTTTCTATTTTCCAACTATGTTCTTAATAATTACATGTTTTCAAATGAAATAAGGATACAGTAAACAAAACGAGACAGCGCATTTGTGGCACAGTGTCTGACTTCGTTTTATTCACAGTGGGCTCGACATCGCTTTTGGAAAGATATTTTTATTCCCTTTTTAGAACAGTATAAAATTTTTAACATAATGGAATTTGAGCCCACACCTCTTATAAGCCATCTTAGTGTATATTGTCATATATTATCAATCATAACATCCATATGTTATGATTGATAGTGTGTGTTGGACGGTTTCCAAGTGTCGCGCGTTCAAATTTTTATATGTCTTTAAAAACATATGGAATAACACTAAAATGTTAAAAATATGTATATTACTTTCATATTCCTTGCTATGGTAAGTCCTATTACGGGTTTGAGTTTCGCCAATACGCAAGTCTCCGATATGGGCGGAATATATAGAAAAAAATGTCTTAACACTAGGTTCCCTTTAACTATACTTGATATATGGGGAATATAAACACATACATACTTACAGTACTGTCTAACAACTGACATATCCTATATATAACATTAATAAAAGAATGTGTTTCTCTGTCCTCATCTTGTTCCAGCAAATGACTTATTATATTCTCTTTTGGAGAATATTCTAGAATGTAACACAATATGGCCATCATTCTTCTAGTTAAAATGGCTTGTTCCTCTTTGTATAGGACCCTGAAAAAGATTATGATAAATAATATTTAAAATCTTTTGTATAAAGTGTTAAGACACTCTACTCCCCCCTTTCCGTCAAATTTGGAAGCGCGCTTTGCCTTAGACGCCAGAACAAAGAAATGAAAATATTAAATATTTAATTTCTTCAAGTGGGAATCGAACCCACAACTTGTCGCATTTACAGACACACGCTTGTATCTCTGCGCGGCGACTGGCCTCTATTTATAAAAAAATTCTTAATAAATATTTATGAATCTGTCATGGTGCAATGGAATTGTCTGTTAATACAATAGTTGAGTTTGGTTCCCCATTGTGAGAAAGAATTATATTGATTGCCCCTATATATTGATATGGAACAATATTTTAGCCAAATTATGTTTACATTCTTTTTTAAATAAATTTAATCATATTTTTTTATGTGTGAATCTGATGTATACTTAAGCTATATTACTTTAAAGCTTTCTCTTAATCAGTTCAGCAGTTTTTGTGTAAAAGTGTAACAAGCATACCATTTGTGTTACAAATTTTCACATTAATAATATTAGCAGGATATCATATCAATAGTGGGGGTGTTAACCCTAGGTTTCCTCTGCCTACCCTGCTGAGTGTGGGATAAAGCATTAAGCTGTTTTTCTTTTTATATTGATGGATTGATTAATGGTGTATCGATCATGCCAGTTGAGCACAATTCATTTTGCCAATGTCAACACACATGAAGGAAATTGAAGATATGATATTATAAAATACAAACCTGCCACATAACAAATCTTGCTTATCAACTACCAACATTTTAGAAGTAATATCTATATATTTTTCATCCATCTGTTTCTGGAAGGCGGTTGTCATTCTTTGACTAACTATCTCTAATTCTGCTTGTATTTCATTTAATAATTGTTTAACTATTTTAAATATCTATAAAATTAAATTAATAAAATCTATAAATTTATATTCAGTTATTCAAGATAATATTTCCAAATATAATAATTTTAATCTCTAATAAATATATATATTTTTTTAGCTTCCCTCTGCATTATGTACACAGCAGCGAAGCCATAGTGAAAACCATGGTGTTAAGACTCCATTCCCCATCATCCGCCGGATTTCGGTGACAATGAGTGTTGAATAGCGGGATTTAATGCCGGGTATGGCCTCGATACCAGAGCGAAGAAATGAAAATATTTCACTTCCCAATGTGGCAATCAAAATCATACGTATACAACGACAGAGAGTATTGTCACCATAAAAAATACTTACATTTAAGTACCTATCTATACAAATATCTTTTACTGTACAAGTGGCTATATAACTTATATCTTCATAAATACATTTTAAACTAATATTTTTCTTTATAACTTTACTTATTCCCGTTGCTGTTGGAAATCTATGGAATGTACTGAAAATACGGAATTTATTTTGTATGTTTGTTTGTTGTTTTAATTTATCATTGTACTCTAATATAGAATAATGATTTTCTGTTGGTGACATTATATATGGCAGAATTCCTGTTAGTTTTGATGTTTCTGGAATAACATAAATGGACAATTATTAAATTAGTAAAGTTTTTATTTTTAAGCAGACAAGATTAGTTTTAAGCTTTAACAAGTTTACTTTATACTAAAAAAAAATACAACATATTTTTTTCACCTTGTACTTTTTGTTATTTTTTACAAGATTAATGCCTTGGTAGGCAGAGGGAACCTAGTGTTAAGACGCTTTCTTCCAGACTTTTTGTCCAATTTTTAGATATGAGTGTTAAATGGCAGAGCTCAACACCACACATTGGTTAAAGCCAGCAAGTTGGAAGCAATTAAATTATATTAATATAGGAATAAGTGGGGAACTACTATACCCATTAAAAACATATGGAGCATTCAACATGAAACAGACAGGTAAAAAAAGCTGAGGTCTCCAATTTTTATTATCTTTAAAATGACAAATAAATAAATAAAAATTTATAAAATAAAGAATTAAAAAAAGTTTTAAGATAAACATGTAAAATAATTACTTACCTTCTCTTTGTGGAATGGTTAATTTTAAAAAGTATGATTTATTTTCTGTTTGTGCACTATTACATGTTGTCTTTGGTCTCTTCAAAAATGACTTAGATTCATTTTTATGTATAGTGTTGTTGTGCCTTTGACTAAAAAAATATATTAATATTAATATAATATTATTTACTATATTTTTTACTTTTTTAAGCTCCAGCATTACTTGTATGATTATAGAATAGTGTTAAAATACTCCTTTCGATTTTTGTTTGTTTATTGAGAAAGAGAAATACTTTTCTGAGGAACTAATCCATGTGGGAATTAAAGCCACAACTATTGCATTAACAATCAACATAATGCCACCTCACTATTTAGCCTTTGGGGTATATTTCACTTTGAGTTTTAACTTTCAAGTAGATACCGAGCATTGTCATTATTAGGTGTAAATTTTTTAAAATTACCTCATAGATATGCCACTAGTGGGGAGCATCACCTGAGTTAATTTCACTTTTTGTGATTCTAACATTTTGCATTTCTCCTTCACGCTTATTACCTCCAAATTCTAAAACATTAGACATATAAACATAAATTACACAATATTTAATCTGAGCGGGGATTGAAGCTCTTTCCTAAATGTGGAAAAACATGTAAAAAATATTCAATCTTTGTGCAGAGAAAATTTGTAAAATGGTCCTGTAGAAATGCTAACACAAATAAGTTGTAACAAACATATCGGAAATTCAATGTAGGTTGATAAGAATGTATGAGTATTTAAGCTGTTTCCTAGGCATGGGTTCAAATTCCTCTACACTTCAAATTATTATTTTCTCTAAAAAAAAGTATAATTCAAAAGCTTAATAAATAGAATTATACAAAAGTATTGTTACTTTTGTTAAATTATAACTGTAATTACCTTAATATCTAATTGAGTTCTCAATTCATGTAATTTATTATTTGCAGCGGTTAATTTGTCAGACCACTCCATTTGAGCCTTTTCTTGGGCTTTTATTTTCTCTAATCTTACATTATCTACTGATGCTTGACATGTCTTTAACTGAGTTCGTAATATTGAAGCTTCACCTTCCTTCGTCACATATTTTTCGAGTAATTCACCATTTTCACTTTTTAATTTTTTATTTTCCTCTTGCAGTTCCAGCAAGTGCTGATACAAATTTCGGTCTTCATTTTTATCATTTATTATTATATCATCGTTAAGATTGAGATCACTAAGTTTACAAGCTTTAGAGAGTCCAGGTAATGGAGATGATATCCTTTCGCATTTATCTTTTAGCTTAGTTGAAATTACGTTTACTGCATTAGAAACTGGTTTTTTGAAAGAGAATCGAGAAGAGCTCGGATTTGGTTCACTTATTTGAGTGCTCGTTGAGGAAGGTTGCATACACATACTGTAGTTTGGTAAAATACTAATGTTATGATCTTTAAAGGCTTCCTCACAGGCTTGACTGGCCAACAGTAAAATTTCATCGTCATTATCATCTCCCCAATTATTTGATTGATCTGCATCTAAATATAACGTATTAACTTTGTTAAAATAAACTATATGTAATGATAGGTTCAATTATTATTAAATACCTTTACTTGAAGAAGGATTTTGGCTTAAAGGAAAATTATGATCGGAAATGCTAATATCAAGTTTTGCCTTTTTGCGTTCACCATACTGTTGTGGATAAATAAATCTTTTAGACATTTTACACAAATATAGAGCAAAATATAAAAGGAAATTTCATTTTAAAAATTACGAATGTACTTTGGCGCGTCACATTATTTTGTTTGAAATGTCAAAGTCAACATTAGAATTTTGTACTTTACTATTATTAACAAGTCAAGTTACAAAATATATTTTTTTACTTATGAAAACACTAAGAGTATTGCATCATTAGTAAAGTTTAAATTTACCTGTGCCTTGTTAACCTTGATTTAAAAGTAAGATAAGCTATTATTATATAGTATTAACCATTTTATTATTAAATTTATTTACTTGTATAAATTTTATAATAATTTAACAATATTAAAGGTTTAAATTTAAGTATAAATAGTCTTTTTAGTTTTAGTTATTTTTTTTTATGTAGTATGTAGTAATTCAATTATTACTTTCTTAGTGGTAGTCCATTATATGTATTTACACCTTTACGCTGTCTCCGCTATTTTATTATATATTAAATAAATTTCATCAAAGTTAAAAAAAAGATTCTAAGTATTTGTTTTTACTAAATGAATTTTATGATAGATTTTAGTGTTCATGCATTTTTGAATAGTAAAAAAGTAAGAAAAAATGCAGTACAAGTATAAATGGGTGAGTCATGTCTCCATTTACTGGAGCAGCATATAGGCTAAAATATGTCAAACTCATCCTTAAAAAAATAATCAAGATTTCTCAACGGTTTACGCGTAGGATTATTATTATTATTTCATGATTTTTTCGCGTAGGATTATTATTATTATTTCATGATTACAACAAAAATACTACTAAACTTTGCTGATCTGCTTCTTTTCATCCTCAAAAAATAAAAGTATTCTTCGTTCTATTCTATGCAATTACCTTTTTTCTATTGTGAATCTTAACAACGTTTAACTACCAATACCTAAAACTCGATTCCGTGAAAGAGGCGTGTGTGATGTTTTCGCTTATACAGATTAGTGTCTGTATACGTCATTCTTATCAAATAGCGTTTCGTTATACAACGATAATTTTATTATTCCTTTTGTATCAAATAATCACTTTTTAATTGTTGGATTACAATTGTATTTGTAACTTACCTTTAATTATTTAATTATAATGGTATTAGGATTTTATAGAGTAGTTAAAACTGTGGTTTAATTTAAAGTGGTGATGATAAAAACACTATAGTAGATCATACAGATCTACTATCTGTACTAATATATGTCACAAAATGAGATAAATGTTTGATACTACAAGAATATATATGATTCATATAATAAATAACATTTGGTAGTAAAAAATAATTTGGTATTTTTTTTTTATTATTAAAGACAAGACTATTTAATACGAACAAATTTTTTTTGTTTTAAATTGGGGAAAAATAATAAGCTGGTAATATTATTATATCGTACAGATAATCTATATCAGATGATCTAAATGTCTTGTTTAATTATTATTTATATTTAATATTCAATACAAATTTTTAGAATAATTTGTATCAAATTGACTTCAAGTAATAATATATTAAGAAATATAGTTTATCTTTATTTATTATTTTAAATCTTTATCACTATTTCTTTAAAAAAAAAACATATACCATAGATACTAATAAGACGCGGAAAAGTTTGTATTCATCTAGATTGTTTGTGATTTAGTTCGTCGTGGAAACTAGTAAGAAGTAGACGTGTACGATGTCTGTTGCATATAAACTTGGTGATTTAGTTTGGTATGTAGTAAAATCATGTTTTAAATACTCAAAACTAGATTAAACACAAAAAACGCGATGTAATTATATATTATATTATTTGTTTCAGGGCAAAAATGAAGGGGTTCAGCCCTTGGCCCGGCCGGGTGAGTCTCTTTGCTATGCTATTTTAAAGTATTAAGTGCTGACAATAGCTTGTAACTGAAAAACTTAATGTGTAATCATTTAATGTTGTCCTGCTTATGTATTCTACATTGTTTTGTCACATTTTAAAAACATAGTATTAATGAGCGGGAATTTGTTTTAAGCGCGAGCGCGGACGCTAATAGTCTGCAGTAACGTCGAGTCTTGTTCTCATTACGGTATTTCAAGCTGGCGTCGACGGAACGTTAGATATTTAACAAATTATGACCATTTTGCTTGTAAACAACAACCCCTATATATTCGTAATTCACGTCACTTTCACACCAACGCGTAATACCATATGAAAAAGAGAGACAAAATCTATGTTGATGCAAAATAGAGCTGTAAAATGACTTATGTTCATTTTTCAGGTGGCCATTCCAACCCCTGAGCTGAAACCTCCCAAGAAGGCTATGAATGTTCAGTGCATTTATTTTTTCGGAACAAATAACTAGTAAGTGAATTATATTTAATTAAAAATAATATCTGCTAAATATATAAATGTTAATTATAAAAACTGTCTACTGTTTCCATATTTTTGAAATTTTTACAGTAGACAATGTAGAAATTCCATAAATATTATGAAATTTATGCTTATAAGTATTTCAGGCTATAAATAATATATTTATTTTTTTATTATCTATTATATTAATAATCATTATTTCCAAAAGTAAACTGTTATCAAAGAATGTGTGCTAAATTATAGCAATAATAATTTAAGCACCATTTCTCTCTTGTTTATTATCATATTTATGTTATAACATTATTAGTAAGTAGTGATGAACTGACCAGGACTAAGCTTAGAGTTCATTTGTAAGTGTGAAATCACAATTGGCTGTTAAAAATTCTGAATGAATCTTAAAAATTACTATCAGAGTCAATTTCAATTTGGTGAGTGTGTTGTTTTGTGAATTTTGTTTTTAATTATTATCATTCTCTTTAAGCATACAAGAAATGTAGGAACATTGTGATAATGAAACATAATTTCATTCTTTTAATGTATGCAAAGCTTTAATTTATTTGTTGATTGTTTTATATAAAGGTTTGTAAAAAAACTTACTTATCTATTGGAGAATATCAAGTATTTTAAATATAAATGATAATATTATGTTGTCAATTTCTAATATATTTTTTTAATATTTTTATTAATTTTAGTGATTCCACATTATTGTGCACTGTTTCTATTTCTTTCTTTTTACCACCGTAATAGATAGAAAATTTAATGAATGACAAATATATATCTTATTATACATATAACTATTCCTTTTCATTTCTTAATTCTGTTTATTAATTTTAAAGTGTAATGTTGATTTTGTTATGAGCATAGTACTGTTAGTGCTTCCCTATATCATGGCACAAGTGTCTCCTCAGTGCAGGCAATAGGATGCAATTATCCTATTGGTACTCTCAACAGTCGTAGCAATGTTTCTTCTTATTTATTTATTGACATTTAAACAAACATATGTATAAATTTATATAACTATACACTTGCCTTTTTTAAAAAAAGACAATAATAAAAAAAACAATTGAGTTATGGAATGTGTTAATAAGGTTTAAAAATCACACCAAAATTTACTGTGTACACTTTTTAAACTGAATATGTGGCAATAATTCTGGTCTCCAGGATTTCTTTTCTATACTGATTAGTAATCTCCTCTACTATGCATGATGTATCACTTCTCCAAGGGTGACGCCATTGGCATGGTATTGGCATAATATCTGGGCATCATTTCCTTGGATGTCCAAGATAACCAGGAATAGTTACATAGAACCTACACTTATATTTTGGCACCTTTTTTTCATGATCCATAGTATCATTCCTACAGGACATACCTTATAATACACACAGAAGGTTAGTTTTCAATTCAATGATATATTTAAAAATAATATTTTTTTAAAGTATTTTATTTTTATTGGTCAATTATCATCACACTTATTTCACTTGCAACCCACTCGGGGCTTTGCTTGCTTGAAATACATAATTATTTCTACTATACTAATCTCAATTCTTTTGTGGTCTAATGACATTATGTCATTTTAAGGACAATGTCTATACAATAAAAACTACAGTTTCAATTAATTCAATAAAACAGTTATTTTGTAGTAATATTTTCAAGCAAATTTTTTTTGAAATTTTATATTTAATTAAAAAATTTTTAGTCAATATATTATATCAACTGAGTTCAGTATTGTATTTTGACAAACATTTTCTTTCTTAACATTTAGTGCTTGTTTTATTTAAATCGGATCTTTAATAGTTTATGGTTGCACATATTTTATAGAAAAAACTATTTATTATATTAAGTAATTGTAACAAACTACGATTTTATATCAATTATATATCTTTGAAATAATTGTAATAGCTGCCATGCTATAGAAATTGTACTCTGTTCATTTTGGCATGAGACAAAATGTAAATAAATACAGTTACATAAAAGTTTTAAAAACACCAAAACTTTTATGTAACTTTTTACTTTCTATTTAATTTGGTCCAAGTTTCCTCTTGTTTTAAAATATAAAAAAAAACATTATAACAAAAATAAAATAATCAGATAACAGCTTTACACTTAACAAAGGATCACCGATGATAGTAGAAATGTTGGATATCTACCGCTGACATAATATCACATTTTTATGTAAAAAGTCTAATTGATAAATTTAAATCATAATTATTATTAATTTCTTACTTCTATAGACATTGTTCAATAATATTATTTACATCCATAAATTCATAGATATTTTTTTACTTAATATGTTAAGCTCCATCAACTTTGACCTATAAAATAACCTTTTTTAAATTTTGTTTATCTTTTATCTCATGCCTTCGTAAATAGGGTATAGGAGGATTCTATAGTGTTGCTAGTGATATTAACAGCTAATAAGTTACTACTTTTTTGATTATTATTTTAATATTAATTTACTATGTACATTTATTATGTTTCAATATTTAAACTATTTAATCTTAAGGGAAAAGTATTTGATTAACAATTATGTCTCTCTATTTCTTTGTGTAGTATATTGTGAAGTTAAATACAACCGGAAAAGGCCATTATAATCTAAAAATTTCAAATATTTTTGAGAATTAAGTATATAATGGAAAAGATAATGAGACAGCATTACTTGTTTTTTTTGTTTGGCTGTAATTGGCACTAAATTCTGCCACATTTACTTGCGTCTGCGCAAAATTGTCAAAGTTTTTTTTCTGTTATAATTGTTTTGAATTTTTAAAGTGTAAATTATTATTAAAATTGTTAGGGAAATATCAAGTATTGCTCTCTCCATTGTCCGCTGCCACTGAGCCTTCTGACGAAAACACAGCGACCACGTTTCGCCCCCTTATGTCATCACTGGCAACACAAATTGATTGAATATACTTAATTAGAAAACGTATAAAAATTTGAACGTAGCGGGACTCGAACCCGCGCCTCCTGGAAACCGACCAGGCGCTCTGACCACTGAACCATACGTTTGATTGAGTATTTTTTCTCGTAGGTATCTCGTATATAGGTTTTTTATTATATTATAATAAATAACTAAATGATATATTATTTGTAGTATAAGAACTATATAAACGTGGTGCTAGTGCTACTAAGGTTTTCCCTGCAATTAATTTATTATTTTTTTGTTTAATAAAAACCATTTTTTATAATATCTAATTAATTTATTATTTTTTACTATTTTATTATTTTTAAATATCTTATTTTTTTCAACAATCTATAAGATTTACAGGCGTTCTTCGTTAACCTATTTAAAGTAATTGCTGATTAATATTTTGTTTGTATGTGATGTAGACACAGTCATACATTTTTAAATATAAAATTATCGACAAAAATAAACAATTATAACAATATTATAAAGCTACTAATATATGTGCTAAAATAATTAGTAACTATAGGGCAAATTGTAAAGGTAAAATATATGTAAGACAATTATCGCTTCTTGTTTTATTTTACGAAAATATTAAAAAGAAGAAAAAAAAGATATGAAAAACCACGATGAGTTTAGTTATAAGCGCGATGCAATCGGTTGTTAAATTATTTTCATTTCCCTTCTTTCATAAGTACAATGGCAGCGTTGAGTTCCGTAATCCAACACAAATTTCTTGAAATTGAGCAAGATGTGGAGAATGGAGTGTTTTGACAGTAGATTATTTCTACGGGGCATACGCTGCGTTAAAAATAATCTATTAATTTATAAATATATTAATCATATTTACAAATCTTTTAATTTATAAATATATATTATCTTTCTGTGGGTGCATCCACTGTTCAGACAAGGATCCATACAAATTGCACAGTTTGACAATACTGAATAATCGTTTATCTCTTAGAGGTTCAATTTAACATTTGCAGTAAGGTATATATAACGGTTTTTTTTTTCATTCGTATGTTATGTATGTATTAAGAGAGATGATTTAGGTTATACAAAATATTTACAACAACATCGAAATTATTGATTAGCAATGTTTTAGTTTTCGACACTCGACACATAACGTAGAAAAAAATAAAGAATGGAGTGTCTTAACCCTAATTTCCCTTCGCCTACCCTACTATCTACCCTATGCGGAATATGTTTAAAACTGAAAGATAAATAGTAGATGGCTGCTCCATTTGATTTCGAGGATTTTTATACTTAATTTTAAAAACCAATTGATGCGAACCACGATTCGTCAACCGTACTGTCATACAGTACGGTTGACGAATCGTTTGAATTAGAATTAGTAGAATTTTAAATTTTTGATCTTAAAAAGTTTGTAACACTATAATAATGTCAACAGTGCGTGGATCGAAGAGCACAACATAAAGCCGTATCAAGAGCATAAAGAGCAGCTAATTAAATCTTGCAAGACCGCGGCGTTCAAAGAGGCCGTTGCTCAGATAGAGGATTACATTGTAAACCCTGAGGTAAGTCTTATCTATAAGACTAAAAACTATATACAAATAAAAATAACTTAGTTTACTTTTGTACAAGTTGTCTGTGTTATGAGGTATAAATTAGTTTTGTTTATTTCAAAATATTAACTTTTCAAATCCAATTAAAATACTTTATTCAATTAAATCATAAGAAGCATTTTAAAATCAATATAAAATAAAGTCTACTTACATAAATATGTCAGTAGTGTCAGCTCTGTAGGAAGTTAATTGAACACAAATGCTCTATAAATAGTTTAACTGTTACTCTCTATATATATTATTAATTTTCTTAAATATTTAAAATATAATTTCAAAATAAGCTACACATATACAAAATACATAAATACATAATATTAAAGTTGATATTCATAGCGGGAACGACTAGTGTTTGGCTAATTGATTATCTAATAGTCCATAAGTCTTAAAACTTCGATTCCATGCACCGCTCATAATGTTCCGAGACATTTCGTCTTAAATGATGAAACTCATTGTTGCGCTTTGGCCTACCAGAGCGAAAAGTAAATTTATTGATTACCCCGAATGGAAATCGAACACCCACCCACAAAATCGAACGTAAGAAGAATATTGTGTATCTGTAGAAAATCTCTTACAAATTAATGTGTATTGTCATAGAAATTCGGTGATTTCGACGAACACGCACGTAATCCTGAAGAAGAGTTTGACAAACTCAAAGATGTTCTAAAAGAGGACAGCTCCGATGAGAAGCCCGAAGAGGAAGAGGCTTCCCCCGAAGTGAAGAAAAAGAGCTCGACGCCTAAGGTAATTTGGTTGAAAATTATAAGCATGTGCTTTGGTAAGATAAATAAATATCGATGTTTTAACATTTTTTAGCTTATTATTTTTTAAAATCCACCAATATATAATATATTTATAAAAAATAACTCAAAAGTCAAAATTTATTTAATCAATTCGTTGCATCATTAATTAATCCAATACTCATCCATTTCCACTGGATCGCTAGAGAGAAAAGTCTGTCTTTTTAAAATAAATCTTTTTTTTTTTTATTATATATCTTAGTGCAATAAAGAATATTATGTAATGAGTCACAACAACACATCAAAATTTTACTTTTTTTATTTTAAAAATTACGACCTACGCGTACTCGTGCAAATAATAATTATTATATAGTTATTGTTTCATCTAAATCGGGCAAGGATTTCCAAAGTTACAACGTTGCAAAATTTTACTGCTTTTTAAAATTTGCATTCCGTCGAGATGCGACGTGACGTCACGCAGTAGTTGAACACTAGCGAAGCCGCGAGAGCACAACGAGCCGAAGTATACTATCACCTATTGGTCAGACGCATCATGACGTCACACACTTAACCGCGGATGCCATATTTTAATGTTAAATATCTCAGTCATTTTTGAAAATAGGAAAAAAATTAAGAATCTTTTTACTCGAGCTAATTATTTTTTAGATATGCTGAAAACCAAAAACGTTGGTGTGACGCATTGTTCAAAATTTGTTTAATGTAATTACCATAGCTTTACCTATGGTTATTACATTAAACAAATTTTACAACAATATCTGTCTTAATTCTCTTTTCGTTATAACCAAATAGTTAAAGGTGAATACCGCATGCAACAATTTTATCTTTACTTCAAAATTATCTTATATACGTTATTTTAAGGTAAAAAATACAAAAACTTCAACTAAACTTTTTAGGGTTCCGTATGTTTTAAGGAAAAAAGGAACCCTTAGATCACTTTGTTTTCTGTCTGTCTGTCGAGAGCCTATATCTCAGGAACACTTGGAGATAACGAGTTCAAATTCAAACTATATATCTGATCTACGATTCCATGATTTCGTGAAAAAATCGTATTTCTACATTTACTTTAAAAAAAGATATGTCCGTTTCCATCGCAAATTATGCATATTTTGACACTATAAAGGGAATCAAATTAATAGGGTACTTCCGGTTGAGCTAGAATTATGAAATTTGGCAGCTAACATCTACAGGTAGTAGTAGTTAAGAAAAAAATGAAAACTATATATTTCTGTTATGTTCTGTTGTGGTTAAATCTTAAAAAATATAAAATAGCCTTAAATGTTGGGCAAAATTTGGTAATAAAATTGCTAGTTCAAGTGAGATATAAGATAAACGGCTCTGTCAATCAAAACTTGAATTTCAGAAAAAGCTCGAGACCACCAATTTTTGTACGGAACCCTCGGTGAACAAGCCCGACTGGCCCTTGTCCGGTTTTTAATTATAAAGTTATTACAATTATAATAAAAAATATATTGATTGTAAGGTACAATAATTATAATCTTATACAAAGAAAATAAGTTACTCTTTATGATAGCAAATGTATAGGAAACATGTCGGTATGGTTGGTTTCGTTCCCATCGAAGGAATCTGCGTGTATCAGCTATCTTCTTGTAGAGCAAATATGTAATTAGCATATACATTTTATATTATGTAAAACTATGTATTTTTATTTATTTAAATTATGTTGATTTACTATAATTATTAAATGTAATGAGCAGAGTAGCTCTGTTGGTCTTAGGTTGTTGTTATTTAACATAAAAGACCTGTGAAACTTCTATACTTAGAAGCCCAAATCTGAACAAGACAAACCGCGGCGGTGAGTTCCGCGACTCAACACACAATTTCCGAAAAAATTGAGAATGCATAGGGGAACGTGTCTTTACATTAGGTTTCTTCTACCTATCCTGCTATATGCGGGATACAGCGTAAAGCTACTAATAGTAATAGTATAAGAATCCGTCGTGACGCAATGGAACAACATCTGACTGTAGAAGGCTGTTGATTCGATCAACAACCGTTGAATCCTTGTACAAGCGGCATCGTTTTAAAAAAAATTAAAATATACCCTTTTTATAACTTCGAACGGTCTAATTTGGATGCATTTAATTAGTAAACAATTTAAATAATCTTGCACTTTGTTGTTGTCTGAAGATCAACTTACGCTACGCAGCATCCATACATCCTAGTAGCCCAAAACCCCAGAGTCTAACCCTACGTGTCATTTTAGAAAAGCTGAAATTATGAGGATTGTTAGTGTAATATGTAGTTAACACAGTATGCATACTAACTAACTTAAAAATGGGGCCCTTTCAAAGATAACGCCAACTAAAGGTACATCTCTGTCTGGGAGGATGATTGAGCCATTGGAGTGATCTGGGTGCTTATATGGAAGGGATCTTGAAATAGTGACGTAAATAATAAATGTAAAATTGAGGTGTGCTAGTATAATGTAGTTTGCCCCAATTTTAACCTTTTAAACTATATATTAGACTATTAATCCTCAAAATTTTAGCTTTGTTAAAATTACGCTTCAAGCATTTCTCGAACTTCGTCGGTGAGGAAAACTATCAGCAACTTCGCCGGTCTCTGTTTTCAAAAATTTTGTATTTCTTAATAATACTAACACTAGATAAAATAAAATATAATAATTAAAAAAGTTTACTAACTTATTATAACTCAATAATTTTTATTTATTATATGTATATATATGTATAAAATGGAAGACAATATTTATATAATTTATACATAGTAGTATATATGCCACGATATTCTGCATTCTGCCCTAGCAAATAAAGAACTTTACCACGTCTATAAGGACATATTTTAATCAATATTTACATAATTTATTAATTATTTTAAATGAGCTACTAGTTACACTCACGGACTGTTAATTGCTATAGTGTACTACAACAGTATTTTTTCCAAGATATGATCTTGGAAACATATTGTTATTAAGGCGGAAAGTTCACATTAACCTTACTTAAGTTATAGTAGTTTTAAGTTTAAATCAATTAAGCGAGGCGATTGTGTATGAATCATACATGATGAGATTAAATCTTAATTTTCTGTACTGTAAAAGGTAATTAATTAAGGTAAAAGAAAGAATGTCTTCTTCCGATAACAATAACTTTGTCCATACTATGTTATTAAAAAACAATTGTTTTACAAAAGACAATAAAAATTAAAAAGTAGCAATATCTTTCGGGTTTTAATAAAATTATGTGGTTGATTTTTGTTGCCCCCTAACAAATATCATTATTGCCTCACGGTTAACTCTACAATCGTGGTGTCGTCGTCACGTGTGAAGCTAGAATTTTTTTCTTTTGCTCCTAATAAATGTACGAGTTACTTCAAAACTTTAGTTTAAGAGTTATTAATTCTACTACTTATATTGTATAAGATTCTTTAAGCTTTAAGCTTGTAGTAAATTTGTCGAAAAAGGTTTAAACATTATTTAAACAAGAGGAAAATATTAAGTTAACAAAATTCATAAATAATTTTAGTTTAGAAATTACCAAGTATGATTTTTATTAATAAACATATTCAAACGTATCACAATGCTAAACTCATTTTGCTTAAACCAGCTATAAGCATTTAGAGCAGTTTCATGGTAAGTAGATTACCATGAACATGTAATAACCATTGATATAAAAAATATAAAATATGTTCTTAAAAATATCAAATACATAATACAAAATTGTGCATGGACATTATTATTTGTACACAAATATTTTTTTTGAGCCTCATACTTTATCCCACACAGCAGGATAAGCAGAAGAGCTCTTGGAACCTATTATTAAGACATTCAGTTGCCCACTTTCCGCCGTATTCTTAAGGCAATGTGTTTTGAGTGACGGAACTTAACGCCTCGTTTTGTCACGTTACCAGAGTGAGCAAACGAAAAAAATCATATTAATCTATTTTATTTCTTCGTGTGGGAATCGATCCCACAAACTGTCGCGTTTTTCAGTTGCACGTTTGCGCTTCAACTGGCCTCAAACAAATTATTTGAAACTTACATTATAAATATTTATAAAAAACATTACATGAATACATTTTCACGCTACAATAAGCGCGTACACGTTGTTGCATTCTTTGCTCGTTTTTTTTAATTTAAAACATAACGCCATTTTCTTTTCTATTAGTATATGTATTTTATTTATTCTTCTTTTTCTTTGTATATTAATCATGTCTGTATTGTTGGTTATACAGATATTTCTAATTATAATATTAACTTTGATAAAATATGACCGCACCTGTTGTAATCAGTATCCGATTTGTCGTTGTTCCAGGCGTACTATTAATATTACAATACAGTGGTATTTATGAAAAGAAAGAAATGTATTGTTGTTTGTTTTTTTTCTCTTAATTATATTTTATAGAAATGTGTTTGTAGTATTTTTGATTTCCCATATTAATTGAACATTACTTACTATAATAGTCCAAATTAAATTATCAAACAAAAAATATTTGCTTTTGGTGCTTTTGGCTGTCGGTTATGGGTATTACCTCCACTCGGAGGGATAAGATTTATATTATTTTCCTCACTTTGAAAGACAAAGTCCGGTATTGAGTTTCACCACTAGAAAATTAGGCGGAAAGTGATGATCGAAGTGTCTGAACATCAGAGTACTGCTGTTGGGGGAAAAGTGTGAAATTACTAATAATAAACTTAATATAAATTCTACAAACAAAGCTAAATAAATAATCCCTATATACATTCTGAACATTTATAGATACGTTTGGGCATTTCAAAGGTGAAGCCTCTAAAACGGTCTTCGTCAGCGGGCAAGCCGACGCCCCGCAAGAAGGCCAAGAGCTCGCGTTCCTTCACGGATAGCGATATGGCGAATGAGAAACCGTCTATGCTGAACCATTCGTTCTCTAAGAAATCCAGCTTGTTGCATCGCCCATCCAATATATTGAGACCTGTAAGTTGAAATATTTTTATAATTATTGTTATGTTAGATTCTTTATGCTAAAAAAAAGTAAAAGTTTTTGAATAATGGTAACAATGTTGGACCATATGCCCTGAGTGAGCAACAAAAGATAGTTATTTTGTGCTGATTTGCTGTTCTTTATTGTTCCTGTGACAAGTGCGTTCTAAATGGGGAGAAATGTCTTTGTTAAAATAAATAAATTTGGATTTCTGTCAATTGCTTTCAGATGTGTCGTTGCTAGGTTAAGAAAACCTATATTAAAGATATTTTTAAATTATAAAAAACAATCGGGTTAAAAGAAAACTGTCCATATTTATTATATATAATTCTTCATTAGGACTTATTGTACTTTAATAAATACAAACATTATTTAATACAAATAAGTTAGCAAAGTCTGATAGAGAAAACCAGACGAGCGATTATCTTATTTTGCTTAATTTAATATATATTTTTTAAATACAGTGCCTGATAAAAATATCAACATAGCAGGATATAAATGTGTGACTCTTTGATACAGTCTAATTAATCAACACTAGCTAATAAAGCTATATTATGTTTAATAATTTGGAGTCTATATAATATTTTTTTAAAGGACAACCATTCTATACAACATTTCTTTACAGGAAACTCCACCATTAGACTTGGAGAACGTATCGGAGACGCTCCTGGAGAAGAATATTAAAGCTAGCCAAATGAAATTTGGTTTTCTTGGCTTAGGTATTATGGGTAGCGGCATTGTCAAGAACCTCTTAAATTCTGGACATAAAGTCATCGTGTGGAATCGTACTGGGGCAAAGGTAAGTGGATTCAAGTATTTTTTTTTTAACTTCACGCTACATCCTGCGTTAAGACGGAGCCCCCCACGTGCTGCACAATTTACGAGGTATTGCGTGTTGAATGATTATACTCAACGTCGCCCTTTGTATTGTTAACAGAGGGAGGAAATGAATTTAATTCGTATCTCTTAGTGAAATCGAACCCATTACCATAGCATTTACAATCAAACGTTATGCTAAGCCAGGTTTTTATATATATGTATACATATTTTTATGAAGCACATTTTTTTTATAATCTCATTATTTTTGGTTTTATATTCACGTGTTTGTAGAGTTATTTTTGGTGTTTGTGGGCTTTTTGAGTAACGATGTTGATGATGAAAAATCTAGTTTTTTTTAAGCTTCTTTCTTTCTTTAATTAATATTTTATATACTACGTATAAACATTTGATGCACATTGTATACTTAGTGTGACCGTGGTTTATCCACAAAGAGCTTTGAGATGACATTTACTATCATTTTTATTTTAATCGCTTAAGCGGATATTCGGACGTTCAATTATTAAGTGTTGCAAGCTCAACAAAATAATCAAATACTTTGCAAATTTTATCATTAACTTTATACTTGAAATATATTATTTTGGTGGTAATTGAATGTAGATAATTATGTCATTTAAATAATTATATATAGTGTATATTTTTTGCATCCATATTAAATGTTTAGTAATGAAAAAAAAATCGTAACACATTTATAAAATATTATTTGTTTCCGGTTTTTTATATTTCTTTCTTGAACATGAGGCTGTAGTGACGCAGTTTTACAGCGTCAATAACTGTCAACGCGATGGTTATGATTTTAATCGTCACTTGGAAAATTTAATTATCAGTCTACCTGTGACCACGGACTACTTAGTGCAAAGTGTTCGAAACGTCGGGTTTCCAAAAATGTATAAAAATACAAAATATACGCGATTAATCCGGTTAAAATTGTTTTATTTAAAATTTAATTATATTCATTACCCTACTCTGGCAATATATAAACAACAGCACCATCGCACACAATCCCATTAAGGCGGAAAGCGTTGTCCTGATACTATGTTCACTTTGCTTAAAAAAAAAAAATCAAAAATACTATTTTGAATTTTTTTACATAAGATAATAAACCTGCTAATATTATAAATGTGAGACTTTGTGAGGTTGGCGGTTTGTTCACTTTTAATTAAAACTACAGAACGGATTTAGATGAAACTTTATAGTAATATAGCTTTTTATCTCCATGTATAAGTTTTATTACTGTTCTAAATAAATTATAAAATTATTCTGTATAGTTACGCTATAATATAACAATAGGTGTAGCAAGCCGTGTTGGGCGAATTATACCATAAAACTCTTTTTTTTTTTTTAGTTGGAAAAACTATGTTTATTATTTACAGGCTATAAAATTCTACTTCTCATTTAAAATATTTTAATATAAAGTTTCATTTAAATTTTTCTTTAAGACATTTCCGAAAGACAGATCCTGTATTAATTTTGAAAATTATATACAAATATTACAAAATATAGTTTAAGCGATTATACCATTAAATATCTTGGATCTGTTCCATAATTTATTTTATCAGGAAACAAAATAAGCTGTGGTGTCAAAATAATTTCTTAAATGCTTTTTCTAGCTAAACTAAAAATATATATAAAAAAAAGTTTTGATATCAAAGAATGAATGAAGGGCGATATTTGATCGCCCAAAAAATATTTAGCTACTATTTGAAAGGAGCTTACTATAGAAATTCGGACAGTTTTATTATTATTATTTTCAATGTTACTGTTTAGAAAAGTCAAAAAATATATTTTAAAATCTCTTTAATACGACGTTTTAATAGAATTTTTTCGTTTAAATGGATATTTTTTTTATTGGCAACATTAGTTACAAATAATTTATTCGTATAACAACGGTTATGATGAGCTCAACGGAATCATATCTATAAAGTAGATATATTTTATATATATGCTATAAATTATATATTAGTTTATATATAATAATTTTGATATTTTGACCATTTATAAATTATAAAATATCTATGTTACGTGCTATGATATATATAATTTCGTCAAATAAAATCTTGTCAATCATATGGGTGTTTTATTTATCGTTATTGTATTGTGTATTGTATATTTGTATTTATTAATATACTTCGAATCATGACTAACTATTTTGGTTAGATTAAAGTTCTTTATTCATTTGAATTTTAAAATTAACAAGTTGTATCGATATTATTGCATATTAGTGATATAAAAAGTATGAAACTATTAAACAATTAAAACAAACCAAAAAATACATTGAAAAATAATTTATTCTTCATGATTTGCTTATTTATAATATTTAGAAAATTTCCAACAATAATTGTATATTTTATATTAAGAAACGTTATACAATATAATCATTGTTGCATGTTGTATTTGGCATATCACTCTGCAAGACTTCGATGCGGTCACAAAATATAGATATAAGTTCAGTATAAATAGTACAGAGTCCACTCAGAAGTTCGGGAGATGGAGCGACTGTATGTCTGTATGTACGACACAACAATGATAGTAACAACCTTACACCTCACTTTAAACTACTTAATTCAAACAAATACAAAATGCATAACCTTCTCTAGTAACCCTTAAAAATACATCATCAAAATGGAAAACGATCGAAACGAACAGAATTGTATTTACATTCACGATCCACTACTTAGCCTAGCACTAGGAGAAACGAAATCGCTAATACGTTCACGTCTACACTATCACAGCTTACTTAAAAGTATGTATTATACACTCGGTTGGAGCTCGGCAAGATTGACACTGCGACCGTTCACTTTGCCGAAACTATAGAAAGAGAGTCAATTTTACACGTAGGAAGGCGATTCACTATAGTATAATCGTATATCGCGTTGCGAGTGTGGGTTAAGACACTATAGGAGAGAGTTCACGGATCATACGTAGGAAGGCGATTCACTGTAGTCGCACAATCGTATGTCTTGTTGCGGGTCCAGCGCGTATATCTTAAAGACGCGCGTTAACAGCCTGTACTACAAGGGCGTGTTCTCGCATAGTTGCGCGCACTCTCCGCACACGAGCTGGCCGGCCGCGTGGCGCACCTCGCACGTTGGCTGCGCCAGTTCTACGGCCAGCAGTACCCGTGTGCCCTCTCCGTCGCGACCTCTTTCCCCTTCTCCGCCTCTCTCTCCTTCGCGAGTCCCTATGCCATCGCGCCCTCTTTCCTCATTGCGCTCCATCTCCCCTTCCCGTACGGTACTTAGTTCAGGGGAACTCGCGCTAACTGACAGGTTCCTCCTTTCCCGCAATATATCCCGATGTCCTAGCAAAGGTTCGCTAGACGGCTTTGAGTCTGGTTTCTTGCGGTATCGCTTGCTGCAATGTGGGAGAGGAGCGGAAGGTGTAGCGACCTCGGAGGGCGGTGGGGCGCAGGGCTGCAGCGGCCGGATCATGGCCATAAGGCGCGGAGGGCCACTGCGTTCGATCATGTTAATGTGGATACCATCGGGGATGTCGATTGGTGAGTCACGCCGCGAGTTCACCGATCTCTCCGTTGGTGTATAGTATACGGAAATTTTACTGTCATCGTCCAAAATTGGATTTGGTAACCTGGCTAGTTTCTCGATTTTGGTCTTTAGGTACATGTCGATGACCTCGACGTCAGGGTCGAAGGCCATGGAGTCACTCCGGCCACAGGAGCCGCTGCGACAATTCTCGAAGTACAAGCTTGGCAGATTCTCCAAAACTTTGTTTAATGTCTGTTGCTGGTATTTGTAAGACTCGCGGAGTCTAAGTATCTGATGCGCGCTGAATTTTCTTATTTTGTTTCGTTGAAATACGTAGTTTTCCCGCACCCAATTTAACTGCGACGTGGAATATTCGCGGACGCGCTTCACCTACGTAAACATTGAAAGATTAATATTATTTCTTTTATCAAATATATTTTATACATATACCTAATATGAACAGAAAAAGTTTATAGTAAAATGAAAAAACAAACCTGATCATAATATTGATCTTTCATAGCGGTCAGATGGTTAGTGCCGATGTCTCTGATATTGCGTAGATGAGCCGCTTGAGTCGAGTAGCTACTTTGAATCCACTCCATTTGCTGAGTGCAGTTCTCTTTAATACGATGAACCTACACACAAATAAAATATTTAAATTATACTTTGAAAATATGGCAATTTACATTTTTTTAAATACGAAGTAATACTTACTTGAACTGCGTAATTTTCCCTAAGTTTCTCCAACTGTTGTCGTTTATACTGTTCAATGTTGTCCAACATGCTGTATATCTGTCGGGTGCGAGGTGCATCCCGGCTGACGCAAGTGCAACAACTGCAGCAAGTTTCCAGTAGGCGAAACCTAAAAAAATACAAGAAATATTTATTAAACATTTTATTTAATTACTAAATAACAAACATATTTTTAATGAATTGTTTTGATATAAAATACATCACTAACCTGTAGAATATGTATCGCATCGCTTGAACAAGTAAAGTGAGGCCTAGAAAACTCGCTGCGCATATAGCTCCGCATAACAAACTGTACATTTTAATCTCAAACATTGTCATAGGATCTATGTTAAGAACGACCTCCGCCGTGACGTTGGCCGAAGGATTAGTCGCGAAGCATAAATACGTGCCACTGTCCTCTCTGTGGATATCTGCTATAAATAATGAACCATCGTCGCGTAATTTCACTCTCGACTTACTATAATCTATAGGGCGGTAGTTCTGGTCGTGGGCGACTCCGTGCTTATAGAAAATGTCAGGTAAGGACGGTTCTGGGTTCCAATGATAGACATCTCGCGTAGGCGTTATCCACGTGATGGAGGGAGCGGGGTTGCCTCCAAATTTGCATTCTAACAACGCGTCTGTTTGTAATCTGTGCAATGTTAATGGACTGCTCTTGATAAGCTTAGGAGCTTCACAGTTAGTGTTGTTTAAAATCATCAACATGTCATTCGGATACGTTAGTCTACAACTCAGGTCGGATTTGACGACATCCTCTTTCCTTTTCTCCACCCAGTTTACAAACCACGCCATACGACAATCGCACGCCCATGGATTATTGCCTATTCTTAACTCTTGTAAATTATCCAACATCTTTAGTGATAACGGCAGAAACGTTAAAGCGTTAGCACTTATATCCAAATGAGTTAAAGATGGCGTATCTTGTAATACAAATGTTTCAATTTCACGTAGCATTAAGTTGTGTCTAATGAACAGATACTGCAAATTGTGTAATCCTTTAAAATTAGTGTTCTGTAAAACGTTTATTTCGGTATGATCGAGGTAGAGCGTTATCAAATTTTCGTTATATTGGAAGAGCGTCGGGGGTAACACTTTCAGTCTATTCCCGCCCATGTTAAGCGTTTTTAATTTATTAAGGGTTTTAAAAGCATCTTGTGATATGTTTTGAAAATTATTATAACTCAGATTCAGTTCTCTCAATTGTTCTAAATTATCGAATATAGCTTTAGGAATATAATCTAATTTGTTGCTAGATATATCGAGCGTCTCCAATTCCTTAAGATTGACTAGAGCATTAGATGTTATTTTGACTAGGCTATTATTATTTAGGAACAGAGTTTTTAGTTTTCGATTAGGTTTAAAATAGTAGTCTAAGAAAGTAGCTATTTTATTATAAGAAATATCCAAATATTGCAATCTTATCATTGGCCCAAAGACCTGGAATGGTACCGCTTGTAGTCTATTATTGGACACATCTAGTACTTCTAAATTTTCTAGATCTACAAAAGTGAACCTACGGATGTCGTCTATTTGGTTTCTGGATAAATTTAAATGTTTTAAACGACTCAGTCTCGCGAATAGTCCGTGTTCAGTTCGTTTGATTTCGTTTCTGCTCAAATCGATGTATTCTAAGTTATGTAGACCGTCGAAGACGTCGATTTCTATGACGGTTATGTTAGAGCCAGTCCAGATGATCTCTTGGAGCTCGGGCCCATAGTTGTATATGGCTTCTCTGGTGAATTTGTTCCCCGGTATGGCGGTGCCGGAGCACGCCAGCCTCGTTGGTGTGCATGTGCAAGTAAAAGGGCACTCCTTCGCCTCCACAGCTGCGCAAATTATTGCCAGCGTCAATATTTTGTGCAGCCACTGCATTATTTTACAACCCTCATAGTCTTATTGACTGGAAAGAGAAAATAATATCTTAACTTTCTTGTTTTAAATGTTGATTGACCTTAAAGTTATTTTTATATGGCCTTTATTTTATACTTATTAAAAAACTGCCCTTTATGTATATAATTGTGAAATATTTTTAATATTAGAAAGAAAAGGGGTAAAATATTTAGATTTTTATCTATTTATTAAATCTTCACGCTAACAACGAAGCAAAAGTATTAATTTAAATTTGCAATTTATATTTTATTACCATTAAGTATATTTAAAATATAAACATTGACTGTAGCATCAGCATTATACCATTATATTATGTTGTTTATACTATTTTGTAGGTCAATAACGTTGTAATGATTTTTGATGCTATTTAACACCCGTTTAAAACTAGTTTTGATGTTGTCTCATTTAAGTGTTTATCAAAAGACGTATAATAAATTCATCAAGCTAATTTAATAAACTTGTTTATTCATTATTATCTATTTATATAACAATAACTATCATACAAACGCGATCTATTTTTTTTAAGTGATTGTAAGGTCAGTGCATTCCATTGCTATGCTTCACAACTGATTTTTTAAAACTATTTTGCTAATATATTTTATTATATAAGGAAAACTGCAAAACATTAATATTAATAATGATACTACCTCACTTGAACGTTTGATGCAAATAGATGTAACCTTTGTAATTACTTAACAATTCCGGAGAACTCTTATAATTATATTTAATTGTTCAGTAATGTAGATATATTCTAGAGAATTCGGTCGCTTTACGAATATATTGTGAGGGTAATTGTTAAATTAATTAAACTGAACCGTGAAGCGGAGATAAAGAATTATAATATTAATGAACTTGTAACTTATTTTGCTTTGTGTTAAAGTGTGTGTGATAGATAGATATTTCTTGTTTTACTTTCATATGTTGAATATTTTATTGTTATATTTATTCAGAGAAACCACTGAGAGGATATTAGATAAAAGAATTTACCTAACACTTCTCCACATCTCATTCCACCTTGCATAATCCACGTTATTTCGTGTTGACAACAGATGTGAAAACGCCAGACATACTAGCGTTGTAACACGTCACGTACACTGCACACATATTATTCTATTCCAGTTATCACTATATATATATATATACAAACACTGATATACAAATTAATATATTATATATACGAAACTTAATATACAATTTTTCACTTATAAAACGATTCCTCGCGCGATGATAATACAAAACGCTGTCACTACGACCGAGTCGAGCACTGGAAAGGAATAAATGGCGGCGGTCTGAGTTGCGCGGTTCGTTGTCTCTTTCTCGCTTTTGTGGGGATTGTGTTGTCGTTTCTTTCTGGCGGTCAGCTGGGGGGCGAGCGCGGCCGAGGGAAACCGAGCGATGGCGAAAGTCGTCGGAAGCGTCGTGTCCGCTACGCCAGTATATAGTGTCGGTCTCGTTCATTCTCATTTCGTTAGATTTTCTTATTTTTGTTCGGAAAGCGAACAAAATGAACTATTTTTGGGACTCTGTTGCTTTTGTGGGATTCATGTAGATTATATTATATTTTTTGGAGTTCCTCACTTTTTTCCGTTCTTTAAAATTTTATATTCGTCATAAAAAAATAGATTGGTGTTAAAAACTTGTATTATTAACCACAATAATAAATTATAGCTTTAAGTTAAAGTAAAATATTTTTTGCTTTTAACACTAAATTTTAATCTTATTATATTTATAATAGTAAAGTAGATGATTAAACAAACAATTAATAATACATATTGTATGTATATTGTATGGAGTTAGGTATTCTATTGAAAGTATAAATATAAATTTCAATAATACTTCTATAATTAATATAACATTGTTATTTTAATGAAAGTGAAATATAGTATAGAATTGATAGTTTTCTTTTAAAATCTAAAGCTAAAGAGATATCATTTAAAGAGATATTATATCCATATTAATAAAATCTTCTGTTTCTTAATTATTACATACTACAACATAAAAACTTTCTAACTTTAACTTACAAATGTTGTTTATGAGATATTTAAATGTTTTGGCAAAAATATGATGAGGATTATTTGTATGAATTATAATAGAGCATCAAGCATGTATGACAGATTAGCCTAATGTTTTCGATTCCTTATCCTTGACATAGTTTGTATGGTACAAATTCTAATATTCATACCTATCCAGCTATAATATTTTTTCCGATTAATAATCTCAGATACTGTTAGACATAGAATTGTTTCCATAATATCTATGGTAATTATCGTTTTAATTCTAGAAATTGCTATCGTGGCGCAGTTGGACAGGCGTATAAATAAACACAATGGTTGTGAATTCATAATCTAATCAAGGGACTGGGAATACTATGTAATGTGTTATTATTAATTATGTATAGAAAATTAAATCTCAAATAATAACGGCGTAGGGTTACGCCAACAGACACGGAATTTATACGGCAATGTGAAACGAAATCATAGATGTATAAAGTTGAAAGAAATGTGTTAAGTGATTTAAAAATGAATAAAACGAACAATAATTATATAAACGCTCAATTTGGACACTTTCCAAGCCGCTGTAGGGATAAGGGTGTAATACCGATACGACATTTGACACAAACATTGCTATTTCCGCCCCCAGACCTCGCCTACGCGTTCCTATTTTTAATTCGCTGGTATTATATATTATAAATAAAACGTAAAATTTTATAGATAAGCATAAACATTTTTGTTCGTAATGTATCTTAAAAGACTATGATTGAAACATAGTGAATATTGAGGCCGTGATGGCGTAGCGGCTGTATACGCGACGTTTCGGGTTAGGTTGACACTCGGGAACGGATTATTTTCATTTCCTACCCGTAACAATATAGTAAATACTACTAAAAACCTTGAACCCAATTTGGTCATTTAAGGTGCGGTGCCACCACTCTACCTTAGAAGAAATTATTAGTACAAAGTCATTTGTTTTATTCTCTTTGATGAGTGGACTGGTTTACCTTTCACATGTCATGCCGTTTAGGTTAGCTGTATGTCGCCCTCTTAAACTACGTAACACAACATATTGAACGTTAAATACTATTGTTATTCTGAATAACACATGAATGAAATTATAATTTATATTGTTTATTATTTATTATCTATTATAGCACAATCAATCATCGTAAAAGACATGACACAAGGTATTAAAAAAGGAATTTAAGAATATAGATAACAATACATTGATTATTTTTACAAGTTATTTATATTTTTTTAATGAAGTTATTTATTTCTGATCCCATGTCTGTGTGTTTGTTACGTGGTAAAGTCTTTTGTCTATTACAGTTTTAAATTAAAATTCTGTCGGCTATATTGCTTCTATATGAGTATATAATAGTTGGAAGTAATAGTTGGAAGGAAATAATAGTTGGAAAACATTTTTATTTTGGATAGTAGTAGTAGGAAAGTATAGTTTTTCTCATTAGGTTACGCCTATAGGCGATATTAAATAACGTTAATCGTTTCTATTTACCTGCTGCTCGAAAGATACTGCGGGCGTTTAGAATGTGTCTCTTAAGTTACTTTCATCAGACCACGTCGCGAGAAAAAATAATATATAAATGGGCACATATTAAAATCTGGTCATTTAAACTTCATAGATGTCCATGTGCCACGTGCATATATAAAAGGGACGGACTAAACTGTATATTTGGTAATAAACCAATTTCATTTAATGTAAGTTTTATTTATGTAAATTGGTACTGTGGACAAAACATTAAAAAAATTGGTCGCCGCTTTCGAAGTGCCTTAATAATGAACAGGTATCCGCTGTATTATTCTAGAATTCTAGGAAGACCTATAGGCATTGTGTAATTGAACGCGCAATTAGATTAAATACCAATGCTTAGTTAATAGGTTCGTTTAATTTAGTTTCCCTTTGAATATAGGCTACAAAAGGCTTATATGTTTTAGAAACACGATATCGTATAAGCGTACCACCCACGCAGTTTTGTATGTTATAGGGATAGCAAAAAAATATCATTACAAAAATAAACGGCCACGGCGGCTTTGCGAGGCCTGTGTTTGACTAGCCTGCTACGTCAGAGCAACGCATTAAATGTTTCTTACGTCTATTGTTCATTAAAAATTTTCTTTATGTTTTTTATATAAACCACTTGTATATAATATGTAAAATTTTTAATTATATTATTATCTTAATGTAATTTTTTGTGTTATTATAATTAACACTTTTTTTTAAACAAAAATACCCTAAACTAGAATATTCTATTCGTCAATACAGCTATCTCTATCTCTGCTATCTCTACACAAGTCGATTATAATCTATGGATATAAAGGATATATTGCTTCACATGACACCACAAAATAGCGTATCCTGCGAATCAAATTATTTGTTATCTTCGCAGTTTTCTGGAGTATTTTTTTTGTTTACAAACAATTATTGACGTATTCCAAATATTTTTAATTTATTATTTTATTCCAAATATAGTTACATATAATATAAAGTTATTTTAGTTTTGAATTTCTTATTACACAAAATGTTAAAATAATTCAAATTGTGTATTGAAAATATTATCTACAGGTTTTTTAACTAAAGTTTTTTTAATAAACATGTCATTACAATACATTGTAATGCTTATTTTAATATCATTTAAAATTGTACTATTAATATAACAAAGCTACTATCAGTAAAAGATATACTTTCAACCGGAACTGCAATTGACAACGCTATTTAAAATTATTTATAAAGCACCAAAAGCTTTTAAAAGCTAAAGTAACAACTAGGTCACTTTTACGTTATTTAGTTATATCAGACCTTTTAGTTTAGTTATACCTTTTATTTTGGATGCTGGTCACAACTTTTTGTTTTAGTATCAAATCTGTATAATAAAATTGAATCTCTTATCCTTACTTAGCTGAAAATAAATTTGAAAAATGGGATCCATTTTTTTATTTTAGTTTCTAACGTCGGTTTGACTATATATTTTTAAAATTAATTTTTCGTAACATTATAAATCCTAATCACTATCACTTTAAAAATCGTAACATGTGCCGAGACGGCAGCGTCTGCTTGGAAATCAATTTTCACAAATTATCGTGTCTTATTGGTCGTTAAAAAAGATTTACCATTTGTAATACTATATTATATTTTACAATAACAACTATAAGAAAAAATTTGTTTTTATATTATTCTAAGAGGTAAATATTTACTTATTATCGATATCTTTGTACGTAATCTTATAAATAAGTACTCAATCCATTAATAAATTCCCTAGGTAGAAAGAGCGTGTTGACTAGAAACGTGGAACCTGTCTCGTGCGACCTTGGACGGGGTTTCTTACGACGGATTCTTATAACGCTGTATTTTTACAATAAGGCTTTCTCTGTTTTTCTTTTAGACGTTTTGTTCTTCAAATGCAAATATAATGGGCTAAAGATCAATACTTGGGTTCTTATAAAATATTTATAAGTAATTTACTTCGCTTCTTGTTTACACCTGTAAAATTGTTAGACTTTAACGGAACTTTAAAAGAACGGTCATTAGTATTTGATACGTACAGCTGCCGTTACGAGTGTTATTGCAATTAGGTCGGCGCGAACAGAACGGTGCAATCGTATTGGTAATTCCATTTATTTATAGATTTGTAACACACAAAAAAACGTTAAAACTCAATACTAAATCGCAATTGATTGAAACATCACTTTATTAAACCGTTAATTCGTATGAAAGCCCATTAAAACTAATCATTTTTATCTGATCGAAGATAGAAATAGTTTCGTTTTCGGCAAGATGCCGACCTGCGGGACAGCTGGCGGGGGCGGTGGTGGCGATATAAATAAACCTTAAATTACAAACAAATTACAAACAAAATTACTAAAGAGCTATTGCGTGAAAAAATAATAAAAAATAATATGTATATACATTTCCAATGTCATGTAAGTATATAATGTAAGTATTAAAAGTTAGTATATGTGTTTGGCGTACCATTTTAAATGTATGCATACAAGTAATATATGATTTTTCTCCTATATTACACTTTATAGCTGCTATGCTAGTGAATGTGAAATCTAGAAATTTAGATTTAGTATATATAACATTATTCTCACGTGAATTTTAGTAACATTTTACTCACGAGACCACGTTTATAATCGTGTTACACTTATCTTTCATTCTTTTGCGATAATAGGAACGAATAAGTGATAATCATTGCTGCCAAGGTGGTTTTCTTTTGTCTTGCAACGATATCACAAGATATGTGGTTATTTTTGTATCGATACCTATCGTTTAGCCGTGAGTCATAGGTTCGATTTATGTCCAGTTCAGACGACTGCTACTCTTGGCTTGTTGCGCAGAGGTACAACGTCTGACTGTTAACGCGATGGTTATATAGGTTCGATTCTCACGAGAGAACGAGAACGGAGTGCCTCAACACTGGGTTTGTAATATTTTGTGTTAAGTGAAAGAACCCACGCCGCGCTTTCTTCTTCTTACCAGAGCGAGGAAATCAAAATAATTCAATCGCTTTCGAGTTCGAACCAAGTCCACAATTATCATGTTTACAATCAAGCGATGAGCTGCTACTCCACCACGGCCTTCTTTTCGTTTCAGCCGTTTCTAATTATAAGGATATTTAATATTTCACTTACACTGTTTAAGAATATTTAGAGGATAAACATATATGGAATTAATGTCTATTGAATGTAATGCAGGATAGCTGCCAGATAATGTAATATAATAATACAATTGGCTTTGAAAAGAGCAACTGTTGAGTTTCTTGCCGGCTCTTCTCAACAGAACAGCCTTCCGAACCGGTGGTAGATTTTTTTTGTTTATATGTTCATTCGACGATTGAAAAGTGCTTTTAAGAGTTTATTTGAATAAAGAATATTTTGAATTTGAATTTAAACAAAATCGACGTGAAATTTATATATCTAGTTACAAATATAGGTCACCATTGCTTAACCAGGGCCGTTCAATAGTTGTAAGCAAATAGGTCAAGATTACAAATTATTTTGTACGAAGTCTAGTCTCTAGTTTTATTCAATGTTACTTTTTTTATAAATTAATATGTAGATTATAATATATATGCAGATATTTATAAATATATTTGACTGTGAATTCCACTCATGGACATTGAAATTTATTAAGAGTTTCTCCGGTATGTTTGAGCACAAGCTTTATATCTATCTCTATGAGATGTTTCACTGTCAAATGCTTTAATATAAAAAAAAAACTAATATGACTGCATAACATTTGAATGCGTTACACAAAGTAAGTACAACTTACAGCAAAGGCTATTGTTAATGAAAAATCTATCTTTGCACGGCGGCAAAGGCACCTACCTACCTTGTGGGGTTTCGCCTCAAAGAAAACGGTATCAAAGTCCATTCAACAATTTTTTGTGCAGCCATAGTGTATCTTTAATTTTTTTCCCACCCACGGTTTATTCAATAGAATAGAGCGAGATACGTATATTGGCGTCATTCATAGCATCACTCAGGTGTGTGAAATGTTCTTGGCCTTGTTTCTAGGGCTTCTTGTTAGGAACTTAGTGATTTTGAAGTCTTAGTGCTACTAGTTGCCCTTGATTTAACTCGCTACTTTAATTATTGACGTTATAGTCGTGTTTATTAGCATACATTGTATATTAAGGCCAGTCGTGGAGAGCACAGCGGCACAAGCGTGCTACTGTAAACGCGACACGTGGGTTCGATTCCCGCTGGAGGAATTGAAATATTTTCATTTCCTCGCTCTGGTGACTGTTGGTAATTTAATTATATTATATAATATAATAATTTTAATTTATTTGATTTGTTTAGAAAAATTGGATTGCGTTTCATGTTGAGCTATTTCTAAGCTTTAGTTTACTTTCGATTGAGCTTTAATTATAATTTTTAGATTCGTTTCGATTTGTTTTGTCAGTCAGATAATAAAATAAATGACAACAATAATCGAGTAGAATAAACTCTGACGCTGGAGTCAAACATTTTCTTAGTAAATATTTAAAAAAAAAAACAACATTTTAAGTAATGCTTACCTCAAAAAGAAAACAATTAATCGACATAACATCACATTGGTTTTTACTATACTATAATATAACATACGCATGTATAGACGATTGCTTAGTAGTTCATAGAGTTCTTAATTCTAAGCTTACTTATTCAAGGTCGTGTGTTAGATTTGCGTGTATGCTTCGCCTAGCAAGGACGTAACAGATTTTGTCTAATCGCTTACCGTTACATTTACTATGTTCGTGTGCGATATTTTGTGTTTATATGAAATGTATTATTTAAATATTTATTTGCAACTAATAGATCATTTTTTTTATCTTAGGTAAAAATGTTTTTGGGGTAAAGTCATTATTAAAAAGTAATACAATTGTTTTTTTTTTCGCTAGCTCTCTTAGTGGCAAGACTGGGATTTTTGAGGACGTGCCAAATATTTGACTTTAAAAATATAATTATTTATGTATTTTTAAGCTGTGAGCTGTATGTATCTTGATTATGCAGACGGAACTTAGTGTTTCTCACTTTGTGTCTAATTTTCTAAACATTGCTTTTTAAATGTGGGAACTTATGCCGCCTTTCGTCTAGTTACAAGAGCGAACCTAGAACCATCGTACTTACATTCAAACGCTATGTCACTGCACCACGACGACGTATATAGTTAATTTTCAAGAGTTTATGTAGGTATATTGTACAGAGTACGTCAGTACGACGAGAATAAAGCAAATAGACGAGTTACTAGCGGTCGTTCATCTATCGAATGGGGTCAAGGTTCGGATTGCAATCGGGTCGCAGTATTTTACTACAATGAAAAAATACGATACACCTTCACGCTCTTTCTATTGAAAAATGTTACACCCCCGTCCTGGCGCCACATGTCCGGTGTAGGTGCGACGTTGACCTAATTTTATCAAATCGGTTAATGTTATTTAATTTTTTTTTATTATGTTATATTTAACTTTGCGTTAGTAGCTTAATACCGTTATTCGATTTCGTGTGGTAAACAGAATACGGCGTGCCTTGACGCTAGATTCTTCAAGCCTATCTCTTACATGCAGGATTAGGCGTGAAACTGAAAGAAAGAACAACTTACCAATAACTATCTAAGTAATTTGTTTTCTGAAACATACATATACACTCATATCAGCAATAAATCGAGTAATGTATGCGGACTCGTGCTTCTATTGAAGGTATGAAACGAAACTGCTTTACGGATGCTAGGCTTCCTTTCTCCTTGCCGCGTTCATGGCGGGTGTTGCGTTACAAAATGAAAGAGAGGTCGGACGCGCGAGTTAAATGAATATAGTTGGAATGTGAAATTATGCGTTTAGTTAATTAAATATCAATTCGTCAAAGTTTTGTAATTCGTGGTAGTTATACAATTTAATTTTATAGAGTTGCTTAAATATAAAATATTCAAGTTTAAATTTTAGCTAGTTTGAAGTTAATGAATGAAATTCATGTTTGCTTATCTTATTAATATTTTTAATATTAAATTATAAAAGGGCTTGCTTCTATCGTACTACACGTTAGCCAATGCCTGATAATGTCTTGATGCAGATTACTGAATTTCAGCATTTCCTTAAGAACGTTGTTAATTCTAAAATAAGAGCAATGGAAAAAGTTTTATAAAACAACTCTTATTCTATAGATAGATAAAATTTAATTACCTACTTTTACTATCCAAGTATTCAGTAAATGGCTGTCGCAACTAAAAAATATAGTATGTAGAAATATTTTTTTGTTGTTTTCATTTGAATATGGTCACGCAACCTAGTAAATAAAAAATATCCTGTTGCAGGAATATTTATCAGTTATTCCCATTCACCCTGCCTCGGTTTTTCATTTTATTGTTGTGAATGAAAGTTCATAAATGATATGAAGGTAAGTTCCATAAGCTTTTAGTTTGGCATTTAGAACGCGATCTTCATTCCCGCACGTAGCAAAACAAGCAGAGGGAACCTGGGAACCGTTCCCATTCCAATTCTGTGTTGAGTGGCGGAACTCAACGCCGCGCTTTGCCTCGTTACCAGAGCGAGGGAATGAACATATTAAATATATCATTTTCCCGAGTGGACATCGAATTCACAGTCTATCGCGCTTACGGTCCTACGCTTGTGCCTCTGCGCCATGACTGGCCGACTGATCTTTGGTATCAAGGACGTTTTATACGCTTTGTTTAAGTACTGTCGCTTTCAGGTCTTGCTGATTTTAGATCTGTGAAATAGTGTAAGTACCTAAGTATGCCATTTTAGATGAGTCTTCCAATCATTATTAAACGTTAAATAGTAACTGTGGAGACAGTTTGTATATAAATAGATATTCTTACTCTGACTCTAATACGATGATAAATCACTTCGTTTTTAAAATTTTATTATTTTCAAATATTTTTTAACGTAATAACCTATACCTTAGTGTTAGAATTAGCGAAAATGTTAATAGTCTTGGGTATATTTTATGACATGCGTTGTAATCAATAATATTGTACTGTATTCTATTTTGTAAATTTGTAATATGAATAAATAGTAAGCATTAATCAATATTTTTTAAAATGTTTGTTGATAAAACTATTTCTATTAATTTAGTTATACAGGTGTTTTAAAACGATTGCAATAAGTTATTAAAAAGCTATTTTATATTTCGTCGGTGTCGTCGCTGTGACACTTTTAGAACGGGTGTTTGTCACCTGCAGAGATTTTGCTGCAGATAAAAATATTTACCAAAAGGTCATCTGCTTCGAACGAAGCGCTATACACATAAAAATAAATACATACATACTTCTCATTTTAATTTACTTAAAACCGATGAGATTTCGCTAATTTAGCGAAATTATTTTATTGCATCGGAGTTAATTTAAAGTTTTCAATTATGTTGATGTTGTCAGAAGATTTTATTTAGTGCATATAGAGCATGTGCATTGCATTTGCATAGTAATAGATTATATATTATTTTGAATACTGACATTTCTTAGATTTGAGATTAAAGCCACAATATTATCATAGGCAACCATAGCTTCAATAAATATTTAATATGACGCTCTCTAAGATCATGGCCTAGTAGATTTATTATGTTCATTAACTTCTTTAATTTCTTGTCATGAATAATTAATTTCTGCGTATTGCTTGAAATATTATAGTTTATAGATTTTTTCTTTAAAAACCTCAAATTTATATCTTGAGTTTGGTCCATATGAGTAGTAACTTTGTAGTCCTATACAACAGGAACAGACGAAATTAGCCAATCAGTCAATAAATAGTGTGATCATAAATCAGCTTTAGTATCGTTTGACCGAGTTCATCGGCCCGTTTGTTTCAATTCTTGCCAAGCGCTTGTGACGACACGGTGAAATGTACTAACATCGGCAATGTTTTTTTATTTAATCAAAAACTGCCTCACGCTACCCTGCTATGCGAGTAATGACCCAATACCGAGCCTTATCTATCAGAGCAGGGAATTGGAAATTATATTATATAATTAATCCACCGAGTGGAAATCGAACCTACAATCTTCATGTTTACAGTTAGAGGCTGTTCCGTAGTCTTTTATTAACACGTACGTACTCTTATGTATAAGATATTACGAAAAGTATATTGATTGATAATATTTAAGAATAGATTAATTTAAAGGTCGTCGTTGTCCTCCGCACTCACACTTCCCTAGCTCCTCTTTTGTTACAAATACCTACGAATGGCGACAGATCGTTCATGCTTCTTACTAAAAATGTTGTTAAAGATTTTCTTGGGAACAATATTTATATTCAAAATGATAAATTTATTAATTACTAAGAAATAGATTGTAAAGAAAAACAGTTTTATTTTACTTTTATATGCGCTTTCATATTTTTTTATTTATATACAATTTTTTAATTTTTTTCGTAGTAGTAGTATACATGGACACTCGTATATTTAATATACGTCTTAAATTTAATATTTTTTTAATTTTCTTTCAACCAACTTTCATTTGTCCCTAATCGAATTCAATTAAAGATCGAGGCCATATATTTCTAGAGTTATCTTGGAAGGTATTCAAATAAAATCTCTTAAATAGATATGGAGCAATCTCTTTTGACACGACTTAATACATATAGAATGATCAATTTTGGATAAGAAAGGTAAAAATAATATTGTTATATTTTAAACATAAAATATAATATAACATGTGACGCAGTGGTAAAGCGTTTGATAATGCTTTAATCACATTGGTTGTGGGTTCGATATACTCACCATTAAACACGCAATTTTTCCAATTCGGGCGGTATGTGGAAAACGGAGTGCCATGATACTTAGTCCTTCCTTCTTATTCTGCTATGCTTGTTTATAAATAGTTAGCGATGTCGTTAAATCAAACCCTATAAATATAATAAAGTATGTTTCGTTATACTTTATCAAACGAACTCAATGTCCGAGCGAAACGATACGCGGTGGCGGTCACGCGTCGGTATGCGGTCAGAATTGATACGCGAAAACTAATAGCCCGTCCGAAATATGTTCCAGTTTTGTATATCACGGACGGACAGTTCATTTAACTGTCTGACAATAATAGTGATATGTTTGTAAATTTTAAACTGCGTTGTTTATTATTAAATTAGTCATATATTGAAATCTATTTTGAGGATATATTTATAGTATAAAGATTGTCGATCTACTTTGATGTTCGTGCTTTTCGTGGTTACATCAGTCAGCAAGTAAACTATAGACATAGGCATCATTGCGTTTTTGTCAAAGCGACAAAAATGCAATGATGCCTATGTCTATAGTTTTTATCATGCAAAAAATCAAGTTATTAGTTACGAGGCGAACTGATGTTTATTTTGCATATTCGCAAAAACTTTTAAGTATGTAAGTATGTAGCCATAATCAAAAGTAGCCTTTGTTTAATATCTTCTGAGAAATCCCTAAAATAATCATCTTGGCCTCGTCAAAATCAATTTAGCACACGAGCATTTTATACAGTGCTAACTTCTCTCATTTCAATGACCAAAGATGGATCATATGCGGAACTCTGTTCAGGTGTTCGTGTTACACGTGTGCTCCGTTAATATGATGACGTCAGTTCTAACTATTGCACTCGTTACTTTTATTTTGCACGGTGTTAAACATGTAATAAATCGTAATATGATATGAAAGGACATTTGCTTCTTTTCTTTCATTATAAGCAATTGCAAGAACTAGTAGGTATCTAGGTTGAGGCCAGTCGTGGCGCAGTGGCACGAAGTTTGACCGTAAAACCTACTGGTTGTGGGTTCGATCCTCACTCGAGGAGATGAAATATTTACTTAAATTTATATTTTCATTTCTTCGCTCTGGTGTCGAGGCTAAGCGTGGCGTTAAGTTCATTCAACACGCAATGCCTCCAGAATTCGGCAGAAAGTGGTGGAACGGAGTGTCTTAACACTAGGTTCCCTCTGGCTACCCTGCTGTGTGCGTGATACAGCGTGAAGCTGATTTATTTTTATTTAGTAGATATCGAAATATACACAGTAATGTTAAACAAAGTTAGCCAAAATACAGTAAAATGTCGTGTACCTTCTCGATAATCCAAAGCTCCTCTGCATTTCTCGCTGAATTCAAATTATATATATCTGACTTTAAAAAATGCTTTATATATTATTAAATAAATAAAATAAAGTATGTAGTTTAAACGTTTCAAACAATACAACAAAGATACTACATCTTTAGGTTTAGCACTTTTATTAACTACTGTGTTAATGATTTAATCAATTTAATTAAATTTGTAATTAATTAAATTGATCATTAAATACAGTATACGATCGAAAGTAAATGTTGCAACATATGCAAAGAAAAAATCTTAACAACTTATTATTAATATATTAAAAGTCTATTTTCCAAAAATTATAATCATCAAGCATATAATAATCAAATATTTTTTATTTCTCTTCAAGATATTTTGTTAAAAAATTCATTAAACTTCTAGCGTTTTCATTATTTTGTTTCTAGACATTAAACAAACCGTTAGCCAATTGGTAGTAAATACGTGAGTAGTGTAGTAGCACTAGCAACAACTCCCAAGTAATTTGTTGAGTTTGAGCCTCAATTGGTACCAGAACTGGCATGTTTGAGTCGTTCCAAACTCAACTGCGATTTTCTCATTGATTTATACGTATATTTTATTAGATATATATTTTTACTTTTATAATTTTTGTAAAGTTTCAGTAGCTTGAGACAGTTGTTATTCTTTTATAGAATTTTCTCGTGTCGTGTTCTTGTAGGGCATAATAAATTCATTTCACCACTTAGAATTGATTGTCTTGAAAATTTGGCAGAAAGTAGCATACTAGATTTTCTTTGCCTACTTTGCTATAGATACAGTGTGAAGTTAAAAAAAATGAAATGAATTTACCCCTTTCGTGGACTGCAGTATGACGATGAACAGCTGTAATATTAATTGTTTTGTATGCTCACATATTTCAAAGTAATTAAAATAGACTACGTTGTTAATATTTTAAAGATACTATAAAGAAGTTTATAATAACGACCAGTATATTCGTGATACTTGTAGTGCGGCGAGTGACGCACGACATTATCTATGTATGTTTGCACGGCTAATCGCGATCGCTATTGCAATGCCGTAATTATGGTGCCAGGCCAGCTGTGAGCTATGGCTTGCAAGGGGCGAATTTATTTGGCTAATTTAGTGTTGTAGCCGCTTTGTTAACTATTTTACTCAAGACAAGGTTTCCTATAAGTTTGTAATACAAATTTTACTTAAATATAATAGTTACTTGCATTTTTCTCTCGCCATGCATTTATAGCATGTTGTTGGTGTATTTAGGGTAGGTTAGGTGAGATGAATACTTGGTATATGCGTACATTTGAGATTATATTACATTCTGGATTTCAACTTAACGTTGTTCAACTAGGTAAAGCTCATGACACACACCGTAAGTACTTATATTTACAATGTGTTCTACTGAGTTAGATTTATAACTGAAACCAATGTTACATAACTCTTAGTATCTTAAAGAGTTATTGACAACAAATATTTTTTTTTATAATGTTTGTATGATATTCTTGCTATGACTAATTTAATAAGGTCTGTGTGTTTAATGTCTTATATAAGCTACAATTGTAAATGACAAAACCACTATAAAAAAGTCTCAAGGATACGTGGAACTTTTATGTTGATTGTCGTGTATAATATTTTCATTAACGCCGGTATGAACCTGCGTATTGTCAGAACATTTTAGCTTAGTTAGGTTATTTCTATATTACTGTGAACTCTTTTGTGTACGGTAATAGCATGCCAAATTAGCCGTGTTGTTCAGTAAGAAGATCATTAATTCCGTTTTATGACTTCTATTTTTTATTAATTTCTTATATAATGATGTAGTTACGTTTTCGTAGTCTAATTAAGACACGAGATATAACGCAATGATTATGGATTTATATTATATTTCTTTTGAGCAAATCCCTAGTCGAAATTTGCTATATGCAGCGTTGAACTTATCCTTTTGACATTAGAAATGCCTCAGTTTTCGCGGAATGTGCAGAATGTCGTACGTAACTGTAAGTTTCTCTATAATTTTTATTATGCAAAGTATACGGGATATAGAAAATGTGAAAACATGTATAGCTAATGTTCATAATATAGTTGTCATCTCATAATTATGCAGTTTATCTTATCTTTTGCGTTAGATAAAACTAACAGTGTGGTTTGGTGGCATGTATGTCACTTACTTTCCAGTTTTTACATGATTCAATTTTATTCGACTAAAAAATAGTCCTAGTTCATTTTATAGAACAATAATATTGTGATTACTACGTTTATTACATTATAGAAAACTATACATTTTGCATTAGTTTCTTTTCAGATGAAATACCTATTATTTAAGACCTGTTCTTTTTGGAAATAAGATAAGTATCTGAAAAAATAATAGCTATTTAAGTAATATTTAATAATTATTCAGAAACATGTGGTGATATTAATTAATTTTCCTTCCTCGGCGAATTAAACGTGTAACAATATTTATATAACGCAGTGTTTGCTTTATAGTCGTTAGGTCACGTTACTGGAGTGACCCGGATTTGTCAGAGCTAATTTTGATATTGCTTACTGCTATTTATATACTAAATTCATTATTTTTTGTAAGAATTCAGTCGATTCACCTTTATTTCATTAATTTATATCATCTATTTCATAAATTGAGAGAAGCCAGTCGTGGCGCAGCGGCACGAAGTGTGATTGTAAAACCTACTGGTTATATTTCCATTTCTTCGCTCTGGTGTCGAGGCTAAACGCGGCGTTGAGTTCTG
>DWAO01000027.1:0-47554 GCA_018230605.1 Heliconius congener | reverse complement strand
GGCGCTCCGTTCTCTCTGACTACCCCGCTAGGGATAAAGCGTGAAGTTAAGTTATCGTTCATGTAAGAATTTACATGAAGCCTCTATTAGTGGTTCCTACACTATCTAAAGTAACGACATGCTAAATTACAACATATATATAATATCTAAATGAGTTCGGTCTGCCACCATGTAAAAGATGCATATGCTGATAAAATTGTGCGGTGCGTAGGGAACGCAGTGTTCTCACACTAGGCTCCCTTTGTCTACCTTGCTATATACGGGATACCGCTTGGAGCTTGAAAACTCCAATTTTTATCCTAGATTATTCAGAAATAGGACAAATATATAAATACTACTCTACAAATGTTGCTTTCGTTCTAAACTAACCTGATTCTAAGCAGTACAGATGCCTTTGATGATACCGTAAATAAACGAGCTTTGCCAGAGACCAATTAATTATAATACTAAATTATGTATTAACTTCCTGATACGTACCAGGTATACGTACTTAACATATAATAATAAGTATAGTTTCACGCTCTTTACCATATTTAGCATGATAGACAGATAAAATCTAGTGTTAAGACACTCCGTTTCCTATTTTTCGTAAAATTTTGGAGACATTGTCTGTTGAGTGAGAACTCAATGGCACTCTCTTTCACTAAGGTATAGAAATGAAATTATAAATTCATTCCATCCAGCGCAAATCGAACCGACAACCGTGGTATTTGTAGGCCGTTACAAAAAGTTATATTATAAAAAAAAGTCTTACATAATTTCAATGCACATTATATGCAATTGACCCGCTATTTATATTTACCGCAGACGTTGCGCGGCGTCGCCCAGTCTACAGTTATTTGTGAAGTCGGGCTTTAAGCTCATTCACCCACGTCTACTATATGAACAAGTCGCTATGGTTCAGTTGTTAAGTACTCACTGTTCACAACTGTATGTAGATAGAGGTGTGCCAAGAAACGGCGATTTTGTTTTTCTTTGCCATCACCTCTAAATATCTTAGAAAATATCCCAACTCATTCATAGCGGAGCCATAGATTCCAATTCTAAGGACTACTCCGTCTAATTAAAGGTTTTCCCGTACGAATGACTTTGGAAAACATGGTTTTTCATGCTATTTCGTTCTATAAGTCCTGAAAAAATGTAATCAATAAATCAGCTTCATGTTGTATCCCGCACACATTAGGTAGGCAGAAGAACACGAGTGTTAAGACACTCCGTTCCGCACTTTCCGCTGAATTCTGAAGTGTGTGTTGCGTCGATACTAGAGCGAAGAAATAAAAATACTAATTTGAAATTATATTATTCAAGAAAATGGATGAATAGATCATTCAAAGTGACGGTGTTCTGCATTTTTTGGCTACACTGTAAGGGTTATAAAAAATGTTAAACGGCAAGTTTTTAGTACATTAACTACTTAACTCCCTTTCCCCCTGCCTCCCTTGCGATGTGCGGGATACAGCGTGAAGTCAAAACAAAACAATGCTATTTAGGTACACAAACACCGCATTCGAACTTGTAACAATCAAGTGTTTAACAATTGCCATTTAAAAGCGGATTTCCGGTCAATGATCGATCTGCGTTCTTGGTAACTTAAAGCCAATTGCATCTACTATACAATTTTAGTTAATTCAAAGTAGTTATTTCAAAAATTGTATAAAAATAAGTATTCTTTTTAAAAGTTAAAAGTATATTAATGTTGTACATATTTTTTTGTTGTTAAATATCTAATTATTTTTCTTTGATACTACTAATGTAAAATACATTTTAAAATTTCACCTTTGTTGTGTTACACTGGCACAAATACACTATGGTAAAAATATATAGTTTGAAAGAAAAAAATATACATTTATCTGTAGATATTGCAATAAAGCAAGCGGCGTTCTGCATAGAGTTACGGAACCACGTGAGCTTGTATCTTTAAAATATAAATATCTTTTTATCATTGGATTCTCCGTATTATATTTACTAATCTAACACTAATCAACCTATAAAAATTTATTATTTTTGTACTGTATCCCGCTTATAACAGTGTAAACAGAGGAAATCGAGTCTTAAGAAACTCCATTACTAGTCTTAAAACTTAAATGGGGAAACTTTCCTAAGTATGCTTTATCTTACTTCTAGAACAAGAAAATAAAATAACTCGGAGTAAAAATCAAACTCAAAACGACTACACTTCAAATTCCGAACTTACGCCACGATTTGCATCCCATCATATAAAATCATGCATTTTCCAAAAATATTTAGTCTAGCTTAGAGTATTTTAATTAGCTTAATTACGATGGGTACATCATTTCTATTTTCAAGTTTGTATGTAAATGAGGCTTATTAGTGATGCCTCTTTACTGACCGACGTGGTTTCTAAGTATGGCCCCTTGTTACTTGTTAGTAGTACATTTAACATGTGCTGTAAGGTTAGGACAATGTACACTAGCAATATAAAAATATATATCTAGTTAAAACAAAAACCAAAAAATACAGTGTTCTACACCAAACACTAAGTTTCATCATGTACAATTACAACAAGAGGGTCAATTTCCTTAGATTTTATTATAAAGCTACTCCATATCCCGTATATAGCAGAGTAACAGTCAGATTGAACCCAGCGTTGAGATCCATATTACCCGTTCGATTTTCAAGACATTACGTAGAATTCATTTTAATTCCTTGTTGGATCATAGACGGCGGTGATTAATAACTCTTAGATGGCCCATACGGTTTTTACCATAAAAAAAATATTCATTCGTTCGAGTGGAAATTGAACTTACAACCATAATGATGACAATTGGACGCTGCCCCGTTGCGCCGCGACAGCCTTTATATTTAAAATGTTTTTGTTTCATGGGCCTAGTTTCATAACAGAACTAGTAATATCTCTAAAATAGATAATAAAATGAAACAGAGTATTGGATTAGAGACTATTTCGTACTAATCACAGAAATGTTAAAGTAGGTCCTATTTATCCTAACACTAAGATAAAATCTCTTATCGACACCGATTCGCACGTTATGTTGAGTCATACATACATACACATGTTTTCAATTTATCATTACATCGTTCTTAGTCTTACTTAAACAGAGTATGGCTAATGTTTCATTAGTGAAGAGGTTTTTTGCATTAAGTAATTAAGATTTATAAGCACTCTGATTGTAAGCATGATGGTTGTGGGTTCCATTCCCAATCGGTGTAATTTTATATTTTGACGGAAATGGATAGAGGGGCACTTAAAAAGAATTACATAAATACACTGTATTCCAAATATAGCAAGGTCCTTGCCTAAAAGAGGACCTAGTTACTAAAGTAAATTTTTGATTTTGAGGCCAATTTTTGAGCCATTTTTGTCACCTTTTTCTTGTTATCTGAATTAGGAAATAAAAGCACTTCCTTCTCCCGAGTGGGAATTGAACAGAGAGACACTGCTGCTGTGCCACGATGGCTTCGAATTTTCAACATAGATTGTACTAGCGATACAAATAAATGGCTTTACCTGTTTAAACTTATTGTTATATTATAGCCAAATTATGCAAAATATTTACATTAATTGTAGTCTATGTGCTATCCTGATGTATAAGCTATAATACTGTATAGTTTCATCGAAATCCATTTAGTAGTTTTTAGTTGAGAGTGAAACAAACACCAGTACTCAAAAACTTTTACATACATTAACATACATTTATAATATTATTAGGATATAGTATAGAAGATTTGAAAAAAAAAAGAATATGTAGTAGATTTAAAATAGCACAGCCATCATATTCAATAAAATATATTTCAACAGTGCGAATAAGGCATCACCTTGGCACTTTTAGTCATATGCTGCAGATAAATACTACATATACATAGATACTATAATAAGGACATAAGGAACACCATACGGTTCTCGTAAGCATATTAATTTTATGTTGCAATAACCTATAGGCTCTCGAGGCTTTTAAAACGGAACGAAGTAATTCAATTATGATCTAATGAAGGCCTCTTATTGATATACATACATAATTAAATCAATTTAAGTTAATTTTGTTAAGGTTACATTGTGTCCCGCACATAACAGGATATGCAGAGGAAAGCTGAGAATACTCCCGTTTCTCACTTTTCGCAGAATTCAGGAGGTATTGGAAAGAAAATGAAAATATTAAGGCCAGTCGTGGCGCAGGAGCACAAGCTTGTAATTTTAACCCCGCCTCCAGAATTAGAACGGAGTGTTTTGACACTAGGTTTTTCTTTGCTCATCCTGCTATGTACGGGGTTATAAACCAAATAATTTATTAGACACGATTAAATCTATCTATATTTGATAGTATCAAATAAATTCTTTTGTATGATATTAGAAATAAATCTAATAAGCAATCAGCACATTTATATAATTTTAAATAAAAGTTATTTTAAAAATAGTACAACAAACAGTCATTCAATATGCCCAAAATAAATTCCTTGACATATCATCTCGAGTTATCATCTCGGAGTGACGTAATTTGAGCACAGCATCCGTACCTACTTTGAAGCACGTGTCTTTCTTTGTATCTGTTAACGTTTAAATGTTTAACCGGTTTGTTATAAATTTAATATTAAGTTGAGGCGATACGTGGCGAAGGGGCACAAGGATTGACTGTAAACGCGACTGGCTGTGGGTTCGGTCCCACCTCGAGGAAGTGGTTATTAGTGGTATTTATTTAAATTTATTAGTAGTAAATTTATAGTTTCATTTCTTCGCTCTAGTGTCGTGAAATTGCGGCATTGAATTCAGACACTTAACACACAAAACCTCTAGAGTTCGGCGAAGAATGGGGAACGGAATGTCTTAACACTAAGGTCTACAGTAACGGGATATACAGCGTGAACCTGTAATATTAAGTTCGCAAAATTTTTATTTCGTCTGCTGCTTGGCCTACTTATGTAATAGGAATTTTATGACTTTTATGATAACATAAACCTAAATTTTCATAACTCACTCTGTTATTGTAAGCCGTATTAATATCTATTGCATAGTATATAAAGTACAAGAGTTTTAAGACATTATCTTCTTGCCTCATTGGCGTCACTTGGGGTAAATAATTATATTTCCCCGCTCCCGTAAAACAATTTGCGGCGTTGAATTCCGCCAGTGACACGCAAAGTCTCTTATTCGTTCGTGGAAAACTGGCAATTTTTCTTATATTATAATATTTTAGCACTAGGTTATTCCTACCTAGTCAACGGTTATTATTTATCTGTATAAAATTGAAATAGGAACTCTTGTAAAGCGGTCCTACTAGTTTGGGTACTTTTTTAAAAATCTCAAATTGAGTTTTGTGTGTTAATTGAGCAATTAGCTAATTATAATCACTTCAGGAAATTAAAATCGTTATTCTTTTTTAATAAAGAATATTTAACGCCAATTTAGCTACAGGTACTCGTACATTCACATCTGTGAAAATTTTTTTTGAAGAAAAAAATGGATAATACTTTTAAAGTATTCTTATTTTTTATTCTACACTTAGAAATAATAGAATATACATATTTTAAAATATTGTAATATAATACAAGTTGCAGCTGGCAACTTCGCTTTTGTGAATCTCGTTTTTTCTAGTTTTCGTTGTAATTGTGGCGATCGATATAGATGAATCGCCAAAATTACAAGCACTTATAGAAGTACTCCACTACACTCCCCAAAACGAGTAGAAAGCGTAAAAAGAGGATTTCCCGATTATCCTAGTTATAATGTAATGTCTCATTAATATTATTTTTTATAGCATAATAAACAGTGTTTACTTTTGCTGTATCTGCATTTAGCAAAATAGGCAAATGAAATCTATCGTTATCACACACCACCCAATTTTAAAGATATTGCTTTAAAGATATTGTTGAGTAACAGGACTCAACGCCGTGTTTTGTCTTGTTGTCAAAGCAAGAAAATTTAAATATTTCATTGTCCTTACTAGGGCCACAACCGTCGCGATGACAGTCAGCCACGAAAGCCTCAAAGACAATGAATATGATTACGTTTCGCAAACACGCCATAAGATATCCAAATTCATTTAAATCACATCAAGAATAATGCGAACGACACCGTTAAATTACATTTCGATAACAAGACACTAGAATTCTTTTTTGTTTAATTTAATTTAATGCTTTAATGAACCTGCGATCTTCTCTCTTATGGTAAAGGAATTAGGCCTTAAACTAAGAAGTGACCGACCACCCATAGTTATCACTGTTATCTTTATATCTTAGGATTCCTTACGACCTAATTTGTGTACTCATGCCGTTAGATGGCCAGGTATGAAGATTCTTTGAGAATATTACGCTTTATCTTATATAAAACAAAATGGCCATAAAATAATGTCAAAATTTACGCTTGAGAATATACATTTTATATACAACATTTTATTATTCAGGAGTCATAGCGCAAAGGCTGTAAAAGCGACAGGTTGTGGGTTCCATACTCAGTCGAGGAGATTAAATGTTTAATATTTTGAAATCCTGGTATCGAGGCCCGGCGTTGTTAGCGGCGTTACGCTACTCTTTACGCAATGCCTTAAAACCAAACAAAAAGTCAAAGCATCGACATAACAATAAGGAAATTGTTTATGTTACAGAACTTTGCACGATTTTGCTTAAGAATGTGCTCCAATTCAGGTTTCATAACGGTTCCCCGGATATAGCTCGTGTGTAAAACGAGTTTGACACATAATCGTCAATTGGGGTACTTTGAGAAGGCAATTTTTAACATGACAGGATAAAAAAATCCAGGCACATCGTATATTACAAAAATCTGAACTCTGTGAGGACGTTCTCTGAACATCCTCACTTAAGCATCTTTTAACCTTAGTTTTGAGTTATAGAAACAAGAGATATACAAAGCAACAGAAATTGCTAACAAAAACTGCCGACCACGTGTCTTTAGTGGACAATTAAGACAAAAAAGCGTCAAAGGACTGGACCAGAGGCCTAAGCTAAGATGAATTGTGAATGAGTTTACATTTACAAGTCAGGCAGTCGCCGCGACCGAGCCGGCGTGCGCGCACGTAGAGCACGTCAATACTAACTAATAAAATCTGAACGTATCAATCGTATACATTAACTAAACATTCTGAACATTTAGTAAATTAAAAGAAAGCCGTGAAAACAAATTCTTCCTTCATCTAAAATTTTTACATGTTTTATCAAAAATATTAATTACAATTGTCAATATGTTTCTATTCACTCGATCGATCAATATTTAGCGAATAATAAGTGAGTGATGATACAGTGGTTGTGACGGTATGCGTTGGCTAGCTTTGTTGGTTCTGATGGTAGTGACTGAGGCAGTGGAGTCTCATGGAAGTAGTGGACCTAGAGGACCTGGGAGATCTAGGGTACCTGGGGCACCTGGGGGCCCTAGGCGATGTGCAGGTCGCCTAGCAAGAGAACGTTTAAAGGCTGCTGAGAAAATTCGGGATAAGAGGTATTACCTCCTTTGCTGTGCCCCTAATTGTGGACAGCAAAGGCCTAGGCCTCCGCCCACTACGAAGCGTTATCAACCATTCCACAAAACGTGGTACGGCTTAAAACATGGTACGGCATATTTTAATATATAAATTAGACTTTCATAGATTTTAGCATTTCGCAGCACTTCGTCTTAAATTCGTCAGATAGTAAAAAAATAGAGTGCTTCCTCTATATTTTCTATTTTTTCCGATACCGAAAAAATGAAAAAAAATAAAAAGAAATTGATTGGCAATACATATTCGCGTAAACACAACAATATTATGAATGACCATTTAAAATGACAAAATAAAATATTGAGATTATCACGTGTGCAACACGATCTCTAACCCGAATGCTCAGTAATAAATTATATCATTTAACGACTTGGGAAACAGTCGACGGTAACGGGATCTGTTGAACGTAAACGGTTTTGTCTTATTGCCTTATATTATGGTAACTATAGCAGAGGTTACATTTTAGTTTAGATTTTTTCATTTTCAAGTAAATTGTGACTTTCAGGAACCGTGCGTGCGGGAACAAATTTTCTAGGTTCCCTACGCTCATATAGCAAGGTTAGCCTTGTTCTATGAGAATTGAACCTACAACCTGTTGCGTCTACAAGCGCACGCCTGTGCCCCTGCGCCACAACTGCCCTCGCCATACAAAAATAAAAAGAATATAAATACTTATAGTTATGAGCAATTACATCAGTAATAACGAGCAATTATTATTTTCAAAGAATGTAACTTGAAATTATATCACACGTCGTTTCAAAGTTATTTTACTAGACCTTAACTACAGTTAGAAAGGTGTACTGTAAAGATTACAACAATCCTCATCTTCACAAAATAGAGCTTCACGTCGTAACCCGCAAACAGCAAGAGAGAACCTAATGCTAACACACCCCATTCCCCATTTTTTTGACCAATTTTCAAGGCACTGTCTTTGGCACTTTGTCGGGTATCACAAAAATTAAGAAAAACAATATATCCACTCGGGGGAGTGGAATCGAAATGATAACTATCGCGTTTACTATCAGACGCTGTACCACTGCACTAAATAATTGTTACAAGTTAAATTCTAATTTAAACTTTCCACTCCAAAGAATCAATTATTTTAATTTCTTCGCTCTGGTAACACTATAAAGCGCGGCGTTCAGTTCCATCACTGAACACGGAATGCAGTGTCTCTCTGCTGTATACGGGAAACACCGTAACACAGGAGCGCCGTAACCCTTTTCCGGGGTGCAACGGGTTGTCCTCAAGGAACCTAAACCTCAAATTTCGTCTTCTGTAAGTCGCTTAGTAACGAAAATATTTTGTATAAAAGTAAATGTACATATACATATGAGTTTAATAATGATTAATCATGGATTAATCATCACCCATGTTTTCCAGTCCAATCAAATACAAAAACTAGTATGATTGATTTGAATGCCCAAAGCAATTAAGTAGAGAAGTGGGACGTATTTATATATGTATATAAATAATTTATAAATACTACTTACTGACTTACTCAAGGGAACCTTGTGGATATAATTGAGTTCTCCGCTCGCTGTCTATTTTAGACACATTGTGACATCCTTAAAATTCGAATTTGTATTCGTATTCATTACGACAAAACGCGGCGTTGTGTTTCGCTACTTAGCACGAAATAACTTGACTTTATAATTTATAAATCCTAAAAATATTTTGATTTTGGAATGAGTCCAAATAGTATTATCTGCTTATTAGCACTTAATTTATGACATTATGAGCTATTAATAACATCATTTCATATTAACGGTACGCAAATTTATTTTTTCCTTGAACATTTATTAAATTAAGAACTATATAATAATTCCATAAAAATCCTGGCACGTGTTGCACTACCCATTTTTTATGGAAACTGACGCCCATGAATGATGAAATTATTTTTTATTCATATATAAAAGTACCATAAAAATATAATACTAGTAACTAACATAAAGAGGCTGTCATGGAACAGGGACAAGCGTGCGACCGTAAAGGCGACGATCGTGGGTTCGATTCCCACTCGAGTCACTATGGGTCACACACAATGCCTCTCATATAAATACTAAATACATAAATACTAAATTTTTTTTTTATATATTATCCAATTAATGATAAAATTTTTATCTATAAATTTAAAATAGTTAAAATATAGGGCGTGGCCTGAGAGCAAAGGCTATCTAGATTCGCTCAGAAGTCATTCAACTCCAGGTTATATCTGTTACCAAAAGTATCCATTCACAAAAATTATACCAAGACGCATTCTATGAATAGATAAAGCAAAGACGTGGTATGATTGATATAATAATTTTGTTTTTCTAGATCTTTTAAGTTATTTTTTCCAGTATTTACCCCACGCCTCCGTGGTCAAATGGAAATTATAACGCGATAAAATATTCGAGACCTTAGTCGATTAGAGGCTTTTCAATACAATATATTTTTAATTCGAACCAGTAGTTCCCGAGATCAGCACGATAAAATAAATATTTTATTATGTTGATCTTTTTTTATTATAAATACCATTCGTATCTAGATAGTAGAGATGCACAATTTGCGTATTGTTTATGCATAAACGCGACGTTAAAGTTTTCGACACGTAATATGTCAAAAATTCGACAGAAAGTGGGGAACTCAACGCCGTGCTTTGCCACGTAACCATAGTGAGAAAATGAAATTAACAAATGTTTTATTACAACGAGTAGAAATCGAACCCGTGACCGTCGCGTTTACAGTTGCTCGCTTGTGCCCCTGCACCATGATGAACACAAAAAGGAAATTGGTTAATAAATAATTCGCTTATCTTGCTATCCATTATAATTTTGCATGATTCATATCACAGCTACCATTTATATGTCATAGATAGAATATAAGTGCCTAACTGTATTTTTCACATCGAAAGAATAAACTCAATTTTTATAGCTTCACGCTATATCTCGCATATAGCAGAGTAGTGATGGACTCTAGTGTTAAGACTCTCCGATCTCCCGCACAATTTTGGGCACATTGCCTGTTGAGTGGTGGAACTCAACGACACTCTTTAACTTCCTGTGAGAGCGCGAAAATAAAAATATGAAATGATTCATTACCCTGACTGGGAATCGAAGCCATGCTCTGCGCCACGACGGCTTCAATAATTATATACACGTTCATTCTACATTTAATTTAGAATATAGATAAGTATTAAATAATCGAAATTTCTTTTCGTTTCGCGTATAAAAAAAATATGGACAAATAAACATAAATTATCAATTGTGCCTGTCAATAATTTATCGACTCGCCAATAAAATCAATTTAACCGTCAAATGTAACAGTTTTTATAATTAATCCCCATTCAAAGTGTCCATTTGGGTTAATAGAACGGATTTGGCGATAAGCCCGCTGACTTCATCAGTTTGAATAGTAAACTTACATAGTAGCCATACAAGGGCATGTACGGAACGCTTACATACAAGCGATGACCATATTTGGATATAAGGAAGCTCTGTTCGTATTCTATACTAGTTTTTACGTGCAGCGTCGTTCCCGTTGTCAAATGGATATAACAAAAATTTGTGTATAATACAAGAAAAAAGTTAAGTGCCCGAAGTAACTCTGACCGCAGGTACTGTGAGTAACATCGAAAGGTAACCTAATCTACATAGATAGTATATTTTAGACTAACTCATTTTTTTTAAAAATTGAACCAGTATTTACTGATATGAGCGTGAACTAAATAAACTCTTCAGCTTTATAATATTAGTATTTTATAAAGTTATTAGGATATATGTATTTTTAGCATCAAGCTTGAAAACCTAGTGTTAAGACGTTCTGTTATTGTTTAGACACTTCCTTTGTCCACTTTCCTCCTAATTTTGCAAGCATTGCATGTTGAGTGTCGGAACGCCGCGTCTTATCTAATTACCAGAGCGAAGGAAAGGAAATAAGTATTAAGTATTTCATTTCTTCGAGTAGGAATCGAACCAAATACCGTTGAGTTTACAGTCGCACGCTTGAACCCGTACGCCAAGACGGCCCTGTTGATGGTAATTTAAAATTCAGTTACTTCAATTTGCATATAACACAATATACGTGACAAAAGTAGATAACGCGAGCCAAGTAAAAACACGCATCCGGCTAAAAAAACATATGAGAATATAAGAAGCATTAGGTAATTTATGTTATGGAACGATTACATTTAAAATTGTTTTCTTTTCCTCCATCTGAGAAAACAAGACGCGATTTTGTGATCCGCCACTCAACAGGCAATGACTTTTAATTGGGCGTAAAGTGGAGAAAAAAATGTCTTAATATTAACTTTCAGCTATACCTACATAGAGGATAAATGAAACAGGAAATATGATATGAACGTCAGCTTCTCGCTGTATCCCACAAATAGCTGGATAGTCATGAAACCTAGTGTTATGACACTCCGTTTTCTACAAACAATATGACAACTATCATATTAAGCTTAATCTTAAGCTTATAATAGAAAAATTACATATATGACGCGAGGTGAGGCGGCACAAAAAAATGATTCCTTTGTAAGCCATTCGTCCGCAAGGTCATTAGAGTAATGATGTAATCAGATTAACATCCTCACCGGCAACGCGGTATGAAACATGAGTTATTGCTCTTTTCGTGGCCTTGCTGATGATTCTTATTATTATTTCTATTTAAGTTAGCTGTCTGACGTGTAGAAGACTAGTGGCCGCTCGTGGTTTCGTTTGTTTTAAGTATAAAATTTAAAAAGCCAGATGGTATGAGGTGAGAGGTCAGAGGAGCAGGGACACAAACATGCGACTGTAAGAACGACGGGTCGTGAGTTTGATTCCCATTCCTTGCTCTGGTAGCGAGGCATAGCGCGGCGTTAAGTTCCACCACTCACCATTCAACACGGAATGTTTCCAGAACGGAAGAATTTCAATGGGAACAGAGTGTCTTAATGCTAAGTTCCCAGGTTACCTCTGCCTACAATGTTACGTGCGGGATACAGCGGGAAGCTAAAAAAAACAAAACAATATACCATTTTATTCGTCGAAATTTCGAGAATCCTTCTGTTAGTGCTCTCGTACACTCAAACTACATGCCAGATTACAGCGTTCTACACCGTTTACTTTTCGGCTATACGTTTTCTGTTCTGTGTAACTCGGTATTCGCATATTAAAAGATAAACGTAGCGTACATCGATCTGTAGGAACTTTACTTTTTGAATAATTAATAAGACGAAAAATTTTTTTTTTCTTTTCTTTAAGTAAGAAGAAATAAATATGTAATTCTCTCCACTTTCAGTTTATTTATTGAAAATACGTTTTGTGTCGCATGGAACTTTTGACTGTTAACAGTGGTCGTGAATACGACTCTACCACTATGGCGTCCACCTATTCTATAAACATTAAATGAATCATAACAGATTTGAACTCACATTTATCATAGCTTTTATCATTACAACAAGCATTTAGTAATCATTATTTAATGATTACAACACGGTACCAGGTATTTTCAAATAAAAAGAAATATTTAACCGTCGTAGCGCACTGGAACCGCGCCTGATTAACGCAGGCCGCTGCGTTCGTTCGTGGGTTCGATTCCCACCCAGAAAAATGAATTATTTAATATTTTCATTTCCTTTTTCTGGTGACAAGATAAAGGAACGCCGAAATTATGCGGATCTAAAAGTAAGTAACGAAGTGTCTAAACACTACATTTCCTTTAGCACATAGGCACAATCGAGATGAAACATAAAGCTAAAAAAGAAATATGTAACGTATACCTATAATTTACTATTGATAACACTTTTACACTGCGTTGGTCACGACTTCGAATTTATAAATCTCTCTCTAAAGTTTTTTTTTTTTATTTTTGTATCATACTTAAATACTATATTTAAAATTTTTGTTACGGGTGTCATCTTATTCTTTGATAGCGAAAAGTGGGAAAATTATGAAGCGGCTAAATTCGGAATTAATACAATTTCTATAAATGGCCAATAATATAGTAAATTAATTTCATATATATTACTTCTTCATATAGTTATTTTTTTTCTTCTCAATCTATAACCAATTAAAACTTAATTTAAAAAAAAAGTAACAAAAAATTGGGAAATTAGGCAAAAACTTGATTTCGCACAAAAAATGTTCGGCTCAAAAAATCGGTTATTACATATCCTTCAACTTACGAAGTTATGACAGCGACGATGATTTGGTTATTTTGTGCTAGTGTTCATAGCAAGGTAAGCGGAGGAAATCTAGTATTAAAACACTCCGTTTTCGTGTTCTCCGTTTCCGTGTTGCGTGGTGGAACACAACACCACGCCTTGGCCATAGTTCGAAAGCGATGACATTAAAATATTAATAAATAATAATTCATTTCCCCGATCGGCGGAATCGAACCCACAACCTTCGCATGTCACATGCTTGTGCCCCTGCGCCACGATGGCCTCAGTTCCATACCAACCGCTGGAACTAAACGCCGCTTTTTATCCTTTTACCAACCCGAAAAAATGAAAATAGTTCGTACTCTCGAGTAGGAATCGAACCTACTATCTTATACAATTTTATTTTGAATTTAAACATATGTTTCTTTAGTAAGACACTAAATCTTTCTTAAGTAAAGTGAGTTCATTATTTTGTCTACCTCGTTATACCTTAACTGATAATGTATTTATAGCCCCATTGTGAGGATTTGCGTATGTCCCGCTGAGGCCAGCTTGACACACCTGAGTAAATGATCGACCGTCACGTCACCTGTCACGTGAAAGGCTTACTAAATGCCTTGTTAAGGACTGCTTGCGACTTGCTCCGCTTAAATGTGATATAACTATTTTCATTTTTGTAGCGGGATTTGAAACCGCGCCTCTTTGGTAATATATTAGTATGAAATTCATTTTATAAATAGTACAAGTTCAGGAAAAAATAAAAAACTATACATTTGTAGTTAAATTAAAAAATAATAATAACCTAAAAAGAGGGGCAAAATTTGGTATTAAAGCCAGTAGTTCAAGTGAGGTATCAGATGAAAGTGCTCCGGCTAAGCTAAGATTGTATATCAGAAAAAGCTCGAGACCACCAATTTTTGTACGGAGTCCTCGATCCGTTCTGAGATTGTCTGGTTCTTTTTTAATTCAATCTCCATTCGCAGACATTTATTAGTTTCTTCTTCACTCTGGTCAAACAAACCACGGCGTTAAGTCACTCAACACGTAATATGTCAAATTCAGGCGGATTCTGGTCATGGTTATGATTACATCCGTTTAAAAACCAAGTAAGCTTTAAATTGTTGTAATATTTGGAATTCACTTTGACTCCGCTTCGACAATAAAACAATGCCTAAGCCAATTAGCTAAGTACTGAAATATTTTAATTAATATTAATAATAGGCTCCTTATTGGGAGTCCATTCTGAAATTCTTCAAAGTAACTGTTTATTTGTTTTATTTAAAATTTATAATGAGCTTTATTTCACTCCGGATATTGCGTAGTAAAAGGTATAAGGTTTTTCTTTCTAGAAAAATACGTATTGAGTGGTGGAACTTAATAATGCCCTTTCGTAACAGGCTCTATCTCAAATTCGTGTGGATAAGAGAGAAAGGAGTGACTTGTCTTTAAATTTTCTCTGTCTATCCCACTATGCGTGAAAAAAAACGTGAAGCTGAAGAAAAAACATACAATAACAACGAAATAATTTCACTACCTCACTTACCTGCAATCCAAATAAGGCATGCTGATATAAACACGTTGATATCTAGCTGTTAATTATCTAAGTCTAATTAGTAATTAGTTTAACTGGTAGATAACGCGTGCTTGTACTGGAGTTCTCAATCAACTGAACTGCTATCAATCGCTTATACGGAAAGCTTACGATCAAGGATGTGGAAGAGATATTTTAATTATTAATAATGTTATAATTATTATAATATTACAGAGGCCAGTGACTATAAACGTGACCGGTTATAGGTTTGATCTCCATTTGAAGAAATGAAAAATTTATTTAAATTAAAATTTTTAATTTTGGCTCTGTTGTAGAGGTGAAGCGCGGCGTTGAGTTCCGCCACTCAACAATCCCTCAAGAATTCGGTGGAAATTGGTGAATGGAGTGTTTTAACTCTAGTTTCCTTCTGCCTACCCTGCTGCGTGCGGGATACAGAATGGCGTTCTACTGTAAACGCGACGGATGTGGGTTCGAGCCCCATTCGGGAATAATATAAATTTTATATTCTTCTATATTCTAGAAAATAAAGAATACCCATTCCCCAAATTGACAAATCTCTTTTTCTTCACCTAAATAAAATATTAAAAGAAAAATAATACTAAGCAGCCCCGCTAAGTAATATTTTGGCCGCTGTGGTGCTATAGCACAGTCTAAATCCTACCCTGCGGGATAGAGCGTGAAGCTATATTAAAAAAAAAATTCTAAATCATTTACTCAAATCAAACAACCCTACAAAAGTATTCGCGAAACCGGTGCGACCGGCCGCCGCGCCGTCCCAATCTGACCCGACTGAGGTAAATTATTCAACGGGAAGCACTTATCGATGCCGCTTCACTATTGATGTATTGTTACCGACCGCGAATCTTTTGACGGCGACGAGATAAATCTCCTGCGGCTGTGGGATGCTGGCTATGAGCGTACGTGATGAATACGGATGTAGGCTTATTATAAACAAAAAAATAAGAAATTTATCTTAATATAATAATAATGACTGTAATGATTTTTTTGAGAATTCGGTTAGTTTGGTGGAGAAGTGGGTAATATAAGTCCCTTAAGGGGGACGAAATACTTTTACACTATGTTCTCATTTTTTTAATTTAAGCTTCATCTATGTATCTCGCATGTTTATTGTCGGCATAGGAAACTTGGTTGTAACTTAAACTTTATACGTGTTCCCCACGCACCGTCCGATATTGAGTGGCGAAACTCAACGCCGGGCTTTGTCTTGCTACCAGAATGAAGAAATAAAAATAAATAACTCTCTTGGCCGGGAATTAAACCCACCATTTCCTCGTTTATTCCTACTGATACACAGTACAGTATAATTAAGCGTGATAGTGTTGTTCTTTTAATAGAGATAACAGTGACAGGTTGAGTGGTTGCAGCTGCGCAGCGCTGTATCGCTGGAAAGGTCACTGTGCCTCGCAGAAAGCTCACTCAGTTATGCAACGGGTTCAATATAACAAAGTTAAATGTGTATAGAAGCCGTCGTGTCGCAACGGAATAGCGTGTCACTAGAGAGTGACCTTTAAACGCAGTTCGATATTTGCAGGTTCGATTCGCACTCGAGGAAATAAAATATTCAATTAATATTTACATTCTCTCGCTCTGGTAACGAAGCAAAGCACAGCTTTGAGTTCCGCTACTCAACACGCAATGCCTCATGATTCGGGAAAATGTGAGTAAAATGGTAGTGTCATAATAGAAACGGATTGTTTTAACCCTGGGTTCCCAGGTTTCCTCTGCCTACCCTGCTATCTCTGCGGGATACAGCGTGAAGCTAAAAAATTAAGATAAAGTTTAAACAAAGGTTCAGACCACGCCCTACTCGCGTACCTCTACAGTTTACTGATATCAGTAATTGTGTATAGCATTGTTTCATTTAAGATGGAGAAATAATAGCTTGAATATCAAATGATTGATCTCAGAGACATTGCCCGTGACTGGTGTGGTTACTGGTTCAAATGCCCGCTTAGTTAAAACTGAGTAGGTAAATATAGTGATTTGTCACTATCACTTTCTATCTTAAGTGTGGGATAATATACCACGGTATGCGTCCAGAACTCGGCGGAAAGTGGAGAACGGAAGTGTCTTATCGCTAAGTTCCCAGGTTCCTCTACTTTGCTGTGTGCAAAGCAACAAAACCATAAGAGCAGCTCCAATTTTGCACGGACGGTATCGGATATTTTATTAAATTTGTTGAACTATTTTTATACATACCAAACCAAATACCTAACTTTGTATCACGAAGTTCACTGCAAATCCATCCGCTATCCAACCGCCTACGACTTCCGATTGCACACAATGCCTCCTTTATGGTTCTGATATCTGATATTTAGCCCTTCAAAGGAAAGCCCTTCAGGGTGCTCGGTGAACCGTGACCCTTAGGTCAGACCGGTAATCACAAACATTAAATATTGTGTAACGTGTATGTCTGTTGATGGTTGCTGATTCGATTCCTCGTTAGATTAAAAAGCAGCTTCACGATTTCTTTCGTATAGTGAGTAGGCAGGAGGAACTTAATGTTAAGACATACTATTCCCTACTTACCGAGTCGAGATTTATTTCGAGACATTGTGTGATAAGTGGCGGAATACAACGCCGTCTCGTTATCATCTACTCCCCCGAGTAAGAATCGATTCCACAATCACACAATCCCTTCTTTATATTTCTAATATCTCAATATAGCCCTTCAAAGGATCGCTTCAGGGTACGCAGTGAACCGTGACCCTTGGGTCAGAGCGGTAATCACAAGCATAAAGTATCAGATCCGAAAGATAAACGGGAAAAAATGAGTGACAGGACCTCCTGACGGGAGGGGTCGACGCACCAAAATGAATTTGAACCTGTTATAAAATAGTTAGTTTAGTGTTATCTTTCTATATCTTTCTATAGTTTAATATAAAACAAAGTGTTTTGTACCCTGTACCTTCAGATCTTTCAAATTGAGCTATTTTGATGAGGTTTTCACAAATAGACAGGGATTTAAGAAGATTTTAATGTCATATGTAATAAATGTATGTTATTTAAACTTATCTTTATTTTATTTAAATCTTCAAAATAAAACCGAATATATTAAGGTTCGAAGATTTTTATCTTAAGGAATTTATTTTTGTGACTCGCCAACACGGGAAAATAAAGGAATGGCTTTAATAGTGTAGTCCATACGGTCGAAGCCTTGAGAAGAGAACTTATTTATATATATTTTTCCTTTAAGTTCACGCTGTATGCCGCGTAGAAAGAGAGACGAAAAGAATATAGTGAGTAGACACTCCACTATTGTTAACAGAACGAAATAAAACCATTTACAGTTACACGCTGCGCCATCATCGCTTAAAGTTTATAATAATAGTTTCGTTTATTACACTGGTTGAGTTAAGCAATCTCGGTCACGAATTGTTTGTTGTTATTGAAGTTTTTGATAGTAAATTTTTAAATTGTGGGATACTTTTGTTATTTATTTTAACTACAAAAGCACATTTTTTTGAAATTATGATAAGTATCTGATCGTTTTTTTTGTTGATTTGATTCTTGTTGTTAAATATAAAAAAGCTTCACGCCTTTTCTCGTATAGCAGGGTAGGTATAGGGACTGTAGTAAATATGACACTCCGTGCCGTCCCAACTTTCGAGACATTGGTGTAACTCAATGCCGCGTTTTATTGTTATCAGAGACGAGAAATGAAGATATTTTAAATATAATCACGTTCCCGCATCAAATCAAATCCACAACCGACGACTCAAATCTGTTCCACTGCACAACGCCGGCCTTATATTAGTATTTCTATTTAAATTATCTTTATTATAGCTTGTATAGAAATGTGTCACATTTACCAAAGTGGAACCTGCTTACCCCATACTTAATACTAGTGAACTTTAAAAAAAAACATTTCTAAAATTTTTTTTCTATTTGATTTTGTGCTCGCTGTACAGCAATTTGTCAAGCATGGTGTATTAACATGCATGTATTCTGGTCACATTCAGGCCGAGTACGCAACCAGCCTACAGCATATTATGCTATCTGGGACAATGTTCTGTTTGTTATCTTCTAGTACTTCTTACATTTTGATGGGATAGATGGAGATATATTAGAGACAAGACACTCGGTCATTCAAATCCCACATATATCAAAATCATCTTGAGAAGACATCGATATCTAGCTTTAGTTGGAGCTCTCCGTTTCCCATTATGCACGCAATTTTCGAGCACTTAGCTTTTTTACTAGAGCGAAAACATGAAAACCGTCGTGCTTGCAGTCAGACAGTGTGGCATTGATATTATAAAAATAAATTTTCGGCTATCGAGATGGAATATTTGAAGTAGTTTCAAAGGAATTTATAGGTAGCTACCACCATCTACAAATTCAAATTTAAAATATTATTGTGATATCTGTGACTACTTCGAAGGAATCTAGTGTCAAGAAGTATCTTAAGTATCTTAACGGAGTACCGTTCCGTTCCGTTCACATTTTCCGCTGAATTCTTAAAGCATTGCATCATAAACGGCGGAACACCGCGCTTTGTCTTGTTACTTGTCAAATGAATATATTATAAGTTTTATTCCTATTAGTGGAAATCGAAGTCACAATCGTCGCTTTTACAATCACACGCTCACGGCCAAAATAGATATATTGTAACATAAACGTAACATTTTTATCATCAAATACGAAACCTATCAAAAACATAAAATACCTACTATCCTCCTGAACTAGCCAACATCATATCTATTTCAAGATGTGATAATCATCAGTTTATATGCAGAACTGGGACGTCCAGACCACACCCTGTTATATTAGTCCGACATATCGAAACGATAGCAGTCATTTGTGAATTTTATTGTCCCAAATTGTATTTATAAATTGGATGAATATGCAGAACGAATTGGATGCAATAAGTGTGAATGGTGTTTGGAAATAGGCGTTCATTTGTTTAAATATACAGGATGATTTTTTTACATCTTCACTGTGTCTATAGTGCGTAGTAGCTTAAGCAGAGAGAACCTAGTTCAGTCCCGGAACTCAACGCCGCACGTTGTCTTGTTACCAGAGCGAAGACATGGAAAGATTAATAACTATTTCCCCGAGTGTCAATCGAACCCGAAACCGTGCCGTATGAATTATTCGCTTTTAGCTGTTGCTCCGCCCGCGTGGTCCAATAGAAATAACTGAGTTGTGTTAACACATGACGTTCTAAGTGCAGGAGGAGAGTCGTGGCACAATACATTCCCTCGCTTTGGCAACGAGGCAATGCGCGGCGTTGTGTTGTGCCCCTCAATACGCATTTCCTCGGCTAATTCGGCGAAAAGTGAGAAACTAAAGTGTATTAATGGGGACGTAGTGACAGTGATTAACACACAATCAACGAATTAATCATCAGTCTAATTTATACTTCTAGACGAATAATATAAAGCTAAAGACTTTGTTTTTTTTTTCTTATCTTCACGCTGTATCCCGCACGTAGCAGGACAAGCAGAGGGAACCCAATATAAAAACACTCAGATATTCAAAAACTAAAACAAAATGTTTTAAAGTTTATATTTTATGTTTTCAAATTCAACATTAAAATTATTAAAAAAAAGGTCAGATTAATAAGAAGCTGGTTTAAAGCTCGACCACTTCTGCACCTACTTAATTTAATTACGTATCAGAGACCATTAAAATATAACAGTTTCTTCTGTTTCTAAGAAACGATTAAATAGTAGAGCAATAAAAAATGTACATTCGGATTCAAAATCTAATGTAATAAGACAAAACGCGGCGTTGAGATCCGCCATCTAACACGCAGTCTGGAAACATCATACGGAAAGTGAGGAACGAAGTGTCTTAACACTAGATTATCTTTGCCTACCCTACTATATGCGGGATACAGCATGAAATAAAAAAAAAATGGGAAAATACTTTTATTTAAATTATGTATATACATGATTATTAAAATCGTTATACGATTAAGTATTTTGTTTTATGCTATACAAGCCTATCCCGCGGCGATTCTTAATTGCTACACAACTAGATTTATTAGCAATGCTTCATGTACAAGTGCGCTATAAAATATCTTGTCATCAAGTTATTTAAACATTGATATTTTCCTATTGAAAATAGTTATAGCCGTCGTGGCGCAGGGGCACAAGAGTGCGATTATAAACGCGATGATTGTGGGTTAGATTCCAGTCATTCAACCGCCACGCCCAATGATATCAGCCCAATGGAAGTGTTTGAATTGAGAACGGAGTATCTAAACACTAGGTAGTTTCCTCTGCCTACCCTGCGTGATACAGCGTGTGTATCACGCGTGAGTGAAGATACAGCGTGAAGCAACAAAATATTGAAAAATTTATAAAAACACAAAAACAATGTTTTTTGTAGCTTTGTTTAGCTTCACGCCTTTACTGTAAAACAGTGTCCCCAGAGGGGAACTTGTTTATATAATTTCAAGATAATAGGTATTGAGTAACGGAACTCAATAATAACGAAAAAATTATAATAATTTAAATATAATCAGTCCCCTGAGTGGAGTTCGAACCCACATCCAACGCGTTAACAATCATTCACTGAATATACATATGTATAAATAAATATAACAATTTGAACAGTTTATATATATATAGAGGTAACTCTTTTCCATACTCATTTCTCTTTAACATGATCATTGGGTCACGTCAATCATTATTTTGTATACTTTAAATTAAATTCGCTCAAAATTGATACCACATTTTAAGTTTCGATGAAAATTATAGGTTAGTTTTGATCAAAAGTAAGGGTTTCGTTGTCTGAAAAAAACATACTTCTTTGACCACCAAGGTCGCCACTTAATATAATAATAACTTATTATTTTGTTAAGACGCGCATAACCAGAAAAGATTTAGGAACAAAAGTCAGTTTTTTTTTGCTTCACATTGTACCATGCATTTAGCAAGATGAAAGGGAAACTAGTGTTGAGACACTTTGTTTTCCCACGAGACAATTTTGAAGATATTGTGTGTGTGTATGGAGTGGCGGGACACAATATTTATTTACTTATATATATACTTTATTGCATTACCAAATCTAGCAAATAAGACTATGTATGCGTAGTATACTTCCGGTTAACCTAGCATTATATAATTTGGTAGCTAATATCTACAGGTAGAACAAGTTCAGAAAAAAAACCTGAAGACTATACATTTGTGGTTAAATCCTTAAGAACAATAGCCTTAAAGGGGGGGCAACAAAATTTGATTTTTAAGCCGCTACTTTAGTGGGGTAACAGATGAAGGGTTCAACTAAGAACTAAAACTAAGCTAAGCTTGAAATTCAGAAAAGCTCGAAGTCCTCAATTTTTGGAACTCACGCTTGTCCGGTTTTTTTATAGTCATGAAAGTACTGCTTATAATTATAAATGTTATTTTTAAATTTGTAAAGTATTATTCCACACTTAACAAAGAAAGCACTTTTTGAGAAAACTTAAAAAAAGTTGTTTGGACGGTCTCCAAGAGGCTCGGGTTCCAATACCCTACGATTTTTTTTATATGTAGCAACTCCAGGAACTCCAGAAGGCGCATTCTAAAATTTGGCACTATTAATTTATGTAACTTTCTTTTATATAGTATATAAATAATCCAACTGTCTCATGGTCCTCGCACTGTGTTCAGTGACATGTAAAATAAGGGCAACCTTACGCTTCAACTACTACACAGTTTAGGCAACAGGAAGGCCTTTGTCGTATTATATTGCGAGCGCGGGCCTGTCCTGGTGTCACCCAGGTGTAACGGCATTATTCAGCTACCGAAATGCGCATCTACCGTACGCTTTAGTACCAAGGCAAAACGTGGTGTTGTGTTCCGTTAATCAACAAGCAAAGCCTCAAGAATTGGGCGGAGAGTGAGGAGGTTCACAGGTTCCCTCTGCTTCCCCCGTTATGTGTCGTCCGGTGTGGTAACGGTTGCAATTTTTCTGTGAATTCAAAATAATAAAAATAATAATTTGCACATACGGCAGGATGGGCAGAGATCACCTAGTCGACACTTCGTTTCCCACGCAGCGTGTTGAGGGCGGAACACAACGTTTTATTACGTTTTGGTAACTTAATGAAAATAATGAATTCCTTCAAGTGGGAATCAAACCCACAATGTTCACATTAACATTCAGATATAGTGCAACTATGCCACAACGACCTCTAAATCAAAGTTTATAACGGTACAATATTTTATATGAAGACGTTAGTTCGTAATCAGGACTCAAGTTGCTAAAGCCGGCGAGGCAATCAATCACGTCGCCAGTCAATATTAGCGATATTACATCTAAATCCTATTGAGAACGCCTTCCAAGTATTTTGCAAGACCACTTAATACCTTGTAAGTACTTAGGATTTAGTTCTATATGCATTTAAATTTTATTTTACAACTAGTGATGCACCCGCGGCTTTGCTTGGATACGTTTATTGTTATATTATAGCCAAATTTTACAAAATCTTTACATAAATTGGAGCCTATATATTATTCGATTGATATATAAGCTATATAGCTTTAAAGTTTCATCTATATCCGTTTAGTAGTTTTTGTGTGAAAGTTTAACAAACATCATTAATTCTCACAAATTTTCATATTTATAAAATAAATAGTTATAGTAAGATAGGATATCATACTATATCTGCGCTAGAATGTATTCGACTTTTCCATTTGGGCTGACTGATATTGAAATTATAATTTATAACTCAGGTGTTCGTTCCACTTTTTCTTCTTGAAAATGGCGTTTTTCGTAAAAATGGTGTCTTAAAGGGAACATAGTGTCACAATGTTCCTAAGATCCCTCTGCCTACCATGCTATGCACAGGGAATAACGAGAAAAAAAAGAAATCATTGGGAAGATAACAACCTATTATTTCCATAACAACAATATAATAAAACACAATATAACATGTATTCATCCGAGAGACATGTTATTAATGTCATTAAGATTATAAAGTCGTGTTTATCTCGTGAATTAAATCGTCTAGGAGCAGCTCCAGATATTTACGCGCACGCAACGTCGATATTACTTTATAGATTGTATATTTAAAGGATATCTTCAGTGTATTTAACTAACAAGTTAATAATGGCCACAGGCCAGTCGTAGCGCTATAATACAAGCCTCTGTAAACGCGACTGCTGTGAGTTTGATTGCCATGAAATATTTTATATTTTCATTTCTTCGGTCTGGTGTTGCAAAAGCGCGGCGTTGAGTTCCGCCACTCAACACGCAATGCCTCCTGAATTCTACAGAATGACCCTCCATAAGACAGCGGAGTATCTTAACACTACCACTCACACCACACCCTCTGCCTACTCTGTTCATGCAGGACACAGCTTGAAGCTGAAGTTAATATTGGGACTGGGTGTTTGCGTTGACTTTAAAACGTAAAAGCGAAAATCTTGTATTTCCTGCTCCCATGAGAAATTCCAAAAATCCTCTTTTAGTGCTTTGTGCTAAGTGATAAATTATTTTTTTTTATTACCACAATAATAAGAAAGTATCCAAATCAGTAGCGACTATAAATTTACAAGCAAACAAAATTAAATTAAGAGGCTATTAAACCAATACAAAGTATTTACAGCTTTAGTGTCTAATCAACTTTATTAGCGTCGGTGTAAAGATCGAAGAGTAATTTATAATATTTTGGAAATAGCCTATTAAACCTTGATTTTATAACTTTTTCATACAGCTTCACGCTAGCACTCTTACAGTGTATTTCTTCGGTCCAATTAAAAAAACGAGGCATTGCAGCCACCCAGCATATCATGAGTACTAAATAGATAGAAAGCAAAAAAGGTGACTTATCCAACAAATAATGATTATAAGGAAAGAAATAGAAACAAAATAACTTCGTTTTCGTGCCGACGCTATCTGTAAAAGTCCAACTCTAAAGACTAACCACTAAAATGAATGAACTCGAAACACATCCACCTAATTACCCAGTTACACCCCGACCACGACCACGTCCATTCACATCCAAGAATCATACTTGTCCAATTCATATCAACTAATTTGATTAGATGCAACATTCCAACCACTAAACATTACAGTTTTTTGTTTTATTTATAACGCCCATTAGCTCCGTGGTCGGTTGATGGATGCGCCTATCAAAATGCCAGTACGATTTTATTTTTATATTTACTTTTACAGTGTAACATGAACGGGAACACTTGAAAACCTCAGTTTTAGACCATTGATAAGTTGTAGCAATTTAGTCGTGAGATTATTATTACGCTTTGCTCTTAATTTTGCTGTTACGTTTTTTGAAGTTGTTGTGTTTTTAAAACACAATAGGAAATGAGAACGTTGTGAGCAGCGGCAGTGTCCGACTTAATCCGACGGTTATGTGTTCAATTTATTCGATTTCCAGTCGTGGAAATTAACTATTTTCATCTCCTCGTTTTGGGTCACTAGTGTCTAGGTAAGATATGGCACGGCGTTAACGGAAGTTGGGGATGTGTCTCTACATTAGGTTCGTTCATTAGTATCAGACATCCTGATCCCTATGCACCGCCTGATTTTTTGGACATGGCATGTTGAGTGGCGGAACTTAACAACAGGCTTTATTTTGTTACCAGGGGAAAATGAAAAAAAAAATATTAAGAACAAAAATATCATATCAACAATCAAAAATCGACTATTTAACACCGCGTTGCTTTCTCCAATAATTTCTAATATCAGCTTTCGAATTGCCCAACAATCTAAGCGACGGCGACGTCAAGCTAATTATTTTCGAGTGTCAAATCAGTTGTCCGAAAACAACAATCAAGATATAAAATAGTGGGATTGCGTCGTGTCCTCAATAATGCGGGCTCGATCAATTCTGTAGACACCTTCTTCTAGTTATAAAGAAATAATCATTAATATTATCATTACCTAGAGAGGTCAGTCGTGGTGCAGTGCAGAAGTGTGGGATTGTAAGCGCAACAGTTTGTGAGTTCAATTCCCACTCGAAGAAATAAACTATCTAACATTTTCCTTTCGTCGCTACATTAAAGAGGCAAAGCACGGCGTTGAGTTCCGTCACTCTACGCGTAATACCTTGAAAAATTCTCGGTAAGTTGGGAACAGAAGCATCTTTATGGGAACGGAGTGCCTTAACTCTAGGTTCACAGCTTTCCTCTGCCTACCCTGGTATGTGCCCCTGCCTGTCAACATCTAAATTTGATCAAGAAATGGCTTATCTTTTTTTTATTTTCACCAGCATTGCAATGTACATAAAGAGAACCTAGTATTAAGAATTTAACATACTTCATACTCCACTTTCCTCCCAATTTTCGAGACATTGCATGTTGGATGGTTGAGTCTATTTGCCGCCGCTCTTAGTATTATTTTAGAGCGAAGCAATGTAAATAACTTTTTTCTCTGAGTTGAATTTGAATCCACCCAGTCAGATACTGTGCTGCTGCGCCACGACGATCTCCATTATAAATAAGGCTTTAACATTTTTACGAACAAGTTTTATAAAAACATTACATTAACATTATTTATATGGTATGACACAACGATCGTGTAATTGATGTAATTACGAGTTTAACTTCTGTATCGATGTTGACAAATTGTGTTTAGTTTTAATAAATTGAGAATAAGAAGAAATAGATTTATCTGTTGATAAATGATAATGTGTGGGTTATTATTTATACTATTTTATACAATAGACATTTTTTTACTTCACACTGTGTCCCGCACTAAGCAGAGGGAACCTGGGAATCTAGGCTCTTCGTTCCAGTTTATACTATTCTGTTCCCCACTTTCCCGTCAATTCTGTAGGCACCACGTGTTGAATACCAGAAAACAACTCCGCGCATAAGCGAATGGATTGAATTAATACTAAAGTCTTCCATTACTGAGTGTCTAACAGATAACGCACAAACGAAACTACTGGACTGAGAAGGTTGAAATTTGGCATGTAGGCTACTTTTATAGTGTACAGGAAGTACCTATTGAGGAGTATTGAGAGAGTATTACGTAGGCCGCTGTTCTCCACGTACCGCCCAATTTTCGGCACATTTTAATTGTAGTCAAACAGATCAAGGTATTAAAAACAATTGACATATTTTGTTTAAAATATATATATATTTTTATAATATATATAAGAAATCGAAATTACTTCCAAACAGATGATATAATATATTTAAAACCTATTTTCTAGAACAAAACGAGTCATTGTTATTCGAGATTATATCGGACGCCACTTGCCGTTAACAGTTGGTACTTGTTAGTTGTTACCAAGGTGTGGTTTTTACGGTATGTTGTGAATATGAATTAGTTTATTTTTGTTAAGATAGTTATTTTTTTAAAAGAAACTTATTGTTAAATCATCCTGTTTTCCACATTTCGTCTATTTTCGGGATATTGCGTGATGAGCGGCGGAACGAAAATATAGGTTTTGATTACTTTTATACAAAATGCAACAAAATTGATGCATAAATGCTCGTCTCTTTTAATTGCGTTGATTAATAACCGTACTTTCTTCTGTGCTTCAAAGGTCCATATACATACATATAACTTCAATATTTTATATTAATTTCAGCTTAATACTTCTACGCGATTTCATGATAAATGCTCTTGACAGACGAACAACAAAGTGATCCTATAAGAGTTCCTTTTTTACTTTTTGAGGTCCGGTACCCTAAAAATATATATTTAATAGTCTATCCTACTGTAGTCGTTACTTGTTGGTTTCTCTCACATTCCTTTACTATTTCATATCATCAAGATAAGCATTATTGTAAAGTTTTCGTTGTTACAGAACAACCATTTTAACACTGATTTACAGCTCCAATAGACATTTTGTTACAATTTCAAATTTAATTGTGTAGTTTGGTTTATTTTAAACGCCGTCTCTAAACTAGCTCGCTAGAAGGCTGTCAGTATTTACCAGAATGTGGCCGTTTTACCTGTTAAGTTCGCTTGTTTCGCCTTAAAGGTACATAAATGGAGTAAATGTTTTAGAAATTCTCATAGCATTGGTTATTTATGTTGACTTATAATTGGTAAAGCAAAGTAATATTTTAATATGACGATGAGGCCACTCGTGGCGCGGGGACAAGAATGCGACTGGAATCGATGTGGGTTCCATTCCCACTCGTGGAAACGAAATGTTTAATATTTTCATTTCCTCGTTGTGATAACGAGACAATGCGCGGCGTTGAGTTCCACTACTTAAAACGCATTGCCTCCAGAATTTGTCAGAAGGTGGGGAACTTGGGCATTAACTTAATGAGCGTGTAACTAAAAAAAAGAACAAAAAATCTGACATGGTTGAGGCCATCGTGGCGCAAAGGTACAGCATCTGAATACACGATGATTATGAGTTCGATCTTAACACAGTGGCATGGTTATATATAAACTGTTTTCATTTCTTAATTCTGTTAGCAAACACGTGGAAATTAAAGAAAGGAGTGACTTAGACCAACTTTCCTCTGCCCACCATATTGTGCGTGATAAGGCGCGAAGCTGGTGATAAGCAATTCATTTCTTATTAGTTAAAGTGGGCCATGGCCGTAACGAGCTAAAATACAAGATAAAGAATAATAATAACTAATATTCGATTTTGGATTAGTGTAATTTTTTTTATTCAACTAACATTTGTGTATAAAAATAATACTTTTTTTTTGTTGGTTTATATTATTTATTTAGTTAAATAAGTAGTCTAGTAGTTAGTGTTTTCCTTCGTTAAGGTATTCAAGAACATTGTTTTTTTAAACTTCACGCTGTATCCCGCACCTACCTCGGCAGCCAAGGTTCCCTCTATCCATGATGTTATTTAATTGTAATTTTAAATGAAATTAATAAGAACCGGGCTATACTTTTCCACTGACGTGATTTAAACGAAGACAAGTCACTTATATGCATTAACGGTATGTGACCATTATCTGTGGCAATGCGTCTGCGTTGAGCAACATTGTTCAAATAGCTATTGCGAGAGGAATGCGATCGTAATCTCATCATGGTGGTTGGCATAAATTTGTTTTTTAAATGATGATCGGATCATATTTCTTTATATACTGTCCTTGGTAGATTGATACAAGGCATAGACAGGCGAGAGGTGATAGGCGTATCAGTGAATATTTTCAAAGTCAAAGGAACTGAATTAAACTTTGAACTTATTTTTTGTTATATTTATGTTCTCATTTGGATATTGGTTGGCTAGTAAAAACTCTAAAATCGGCACAAGATTATTCTTATTTTTTTATGCTAAGCCTCCACGAGTTCTGTCTCTGTGTAGTGTAAGCAACATACAATTTAATTTTTTACCATAGTTATTAACTACTCCGGTCCGAAGACGTCGTGGCTCAGTGGACTGTTGTATGCCTGTAAACGCGACCATTGTGAGTTTGATTTCCAAACGTGGGCAAATGAAGGCGTTAAGTTCGGTTATCTTTTGGGTCCTTTCAGTATCATCGATGTTGTTTGTACAAAAAATAATCGAGGGTAAACCGCTTTTTTGTGTTTTATCACACTCTCTTTTATATTATGTATCTTTTTTACCATTCTTTGATTACTTTTTTCAATAAACTCAAAGTACTAATATTTTAATACTTTACATTTTATCATTAACTCGAACATTATCTCGTTAGCATCTTACATATATCTTTAATTAAGAAATGTCTTAAAAAATACTTGTTAAACCTGTCAACGATATTTTATTGACAAATCACTAAATGTGTTTCAAATTGAATATTTTTGTAAATTTATTTTTTCTTTGTTTAAAAAAATCTTAAATTAATCTAAGAACTACCTTAATATTTTTGAGTGAAGAAAAAAAAGCCTATTGCTACATCGATCTGTTTTCGTTCATGAAACTCTTTGTGTATTCGTAAATCTATGATATAATCAGATGTGATGAGGTCATCTGATAAGAATGTACAGGTTGTGGTTTAATAGTATTCAATAATAGTTTCACATCTTGTCTCCGTTATTTTAATTTATTTTTATTTTTTTATATTAAATATTTAATTTCCCCCGAATGGACATCGAACCCGCAACCACTTATAGTCGCAACCGCGGAGGCCTCTAATATATGCTATCACAAAAGAAATATTCGCATTTTGCTATTTAATCGTAGGACATTATTATATACCAGATAACCTGACCTAGATCCCCACTCCCACTCGCGTGGGTGGCCTATGACCGGCACTCAGTTCCTACTAAGGTCATCAAATTATCAATTACAGTTAGTCCGTTACTTTATTAATAACCAAAAAAACTCTTAATTAATTTAAACAACTTTATTATCTTTCTAGACGAGTATTCAGATGAGTGACAAGTTGCTCTATTTGAAATTCAAATTGATTTTCGTCTTGGTCTTACTTAAGTGTTATTCAATTAAAGATGTTAAATTTTGATTATTTTATAATATTTTATCTCTTTTTCTTATGAAATTATTCATACACTCGACCAAACCATACAATTTTGCTGGAGCTTGAAAATATCCAATTGTCCAGAATGTTCGAATATCCGAATATCACTAAACTACACCAAATTGTTATTGAGAATCATCAACATGAATTCTGGGACCATTTTTTCCGAATAAAAGTCACAAAACGCCTATAATTTACTTAGCAATTGACAATAATTTTCTATTTACCCAAATCTAAATGTGAATCAATGTAAATTATGACTTTTATCACCTAGAACTAGAAACCTGCCGTTGCGTAGGTTGCTCCCACGCTCTCCTCAATGGCAGCGAGGCCCCGCCGCCCTCCACGCTAAACCTAACTTATAGTAAGTTTATACCTAAGTGCTTTCTAACATCATTCATACATCTATTAATAACCAGATTATGGCCCGTAGCGTTCTCTGATACCCGTCCTGGGCCAGGTTCTCTATGTCATAGCGTGTGATAGGCATATTTATGAAGAGTTAATCGAAATCTAGTTCCACCTACGCTTTATCTGCTACTTTACTTAAGTACTTGGATGATCATTATGTGTATTTAGGATTTATGGGGGTTGGATAGGGATGTCCTAATGGGAACGGAGTGTCTTAACACTAGTTCCCAGCGGTCTATTGTCTACCCTGCTTTATATAGGGTACAGTGTAAATGTAAAAACAAATAGAGATAGATATTATGTAAGCAATTTAAGTAAAAGAGTTTTAAAGTACTCTCTGTGCTTACTTTCCGCCCGTTTTATAACTGACTGGGTGTTCAATGATAGAGTCCAGTATGGAGTAAGCATTTATATTTCATTTTTATTATATTTTTAAAAAAGCACCGAATCTATTGCCATCAATGGGCATATTGCTACTTCTGAAACCTGCTAGCATGCAAAACAAGAATTAAAGAAAGAAGTCAATTATGAATGCATTCATTTATAATGGACTGAGAAATCAGTAAACAAACATACTAAACCACCATACTGTTGAATTAATAACCTCCTCCTTTCCTAAGTCGGTAAAAAAAACTATAAATAAAATCACCTCAACCTATAATATGACAGATGGAAATAAAAACTCATCACTTAAACGCTCATACTGAATCAAAAGTATACAAAAACTTTCTAACACAATGTTTTTACGACGTCCGCAGTATCTAACGAAGTCTATTTAACTCTTATATAAAGGGAGTGTATCATCATTTCCCGTCAATTGTGACAAAAAATAAATTGTGGGCAATGAAAATGCAGTTGAAACATAATTTCTATTAATGAAAACGAAAGAAAAACTCAATACATAATGTATGAGCTTTCGCGACGGTAATTTTATACGTTGGGCGCGGACTTCGAGGTTGGTCTCGCTGTAGCTACTAGCTCATACATCAGATGTAGTTAGTGTCGTTACTGTTATTTTTGTTTTAGTTACAGACTAGATTAGTTGTTTTATTGATATTATTTAATGATTTATTATTTTTTTCTTACGAAATGATTGATATACGTAAAATCAATATGATACGTATCCATCACTTTAGTAACCGTTATCGATTGCTATATGCTTTACATGTCAGGTTTTTTCATTTTCTTCTACTACTATTTTCTACTAAAAAAGTCTGTGAAGAACCGATTTTAAAATTAAAAAATAATCCATTTTTATGGAACAACTTAAAACGATGATACTCAATTGGAAAGTATGCTTTTTTTGGTATGTTTGTTTAATTATGCTAGATTTTCATTGTTCTTTTTTAATGTAGATTTGTATTTCAAAGATGATCCTACATAGATAAACATTATTGATCAAATCTACTAAAATACAAAAATAAGATTATATTAAAATCAACTTTTATCCTAGATCATCATGATCACCTTGCACGTAAAGATGTAGATAGGAACAATCGTTGAGCAGTTGCGGCACAGCTTCTGAATGTACACGCGATGGTTTTAGGTTCAAGTCCCACTTATTGAGAAGCGTTGATATCCACACTCAAGACACAATTTTGCCCAATTTTGGCAAAATTTAGAGAAAGTAGAGTACGGAATGTCTTAACTGCGGGATACAACGTTAAAAGTATATAGAGATTTATTAAGTATAAAGAAAGTTTGTATCCAAAAATATAAAGGTAAACTTTGCTTGAATTCTGGCCTCATTCAAGCTTTTCTTGTCATAGCCTTCTTTGATTGTATGAATGCAACAATTTGTTGACGACATTGATATCAATTGTATGGTCAGAGGTGTACCGTTATTTATTCTGTCCCATTTCATTGAGATGCGTTGTAATTTCTTGTTTACATGTCACTGATAAAATAAATATTTGATATACTGAGGCGTCGTGGTTGATGTGGGTTCGATTCCTACTCAAGGAAAATATTTAATATTTTCATTTCGTCACTCGTGACATATAGTATGAAGTTGAATTTTCTAGGAGGGGCCTGGACTTTAGCTTTGATCATATATGTGTAAATGTTATTTTTATTTTTATTATTTTTCGGGGCAATTTTTTTAAAATTTTTATTTAAGTAAGTTTCTGGGGTAGGCACCAGACTATTATGAGATATTATTATGCCTACGATTGCGCTTCCCAGGTTCCCTCTGCCTACCCAGCTATGTGTGAAAACCAGCGTGAAGCTAAAAATAACGTGGAATAGACATGAAGTCACGGGTAAAAACTAGTTCTAATACATTCTATTCTAAAACAAACCAGGGTTTAGGATTGTAACTATCGTTTAAATATCAATGACTGTTTGTAAAGCGTGCTTTGTCACTGGCGGAGTGTTTCCGCCCGACAGTCACGACTTACCTCATCTATAGCTATATTATATGTATATATAGTGCTTGCGAAATATTTCGAAATCGAAATATTTAATCGAAGCCAGTTATGGCGCAGGAACATAAGCGTGTGATTAAAACACGATGGGTTGTGGGTTCGATTTACGTTCGAGAAAGTGAAATATTTTATATTTTCATTTACTCGCTCTAGAAACAAGGTAAAACACAGCGTTGAGTTAAGCCATTTAATACGCAATGCATTCAGAATTTGGCGGTGAGTGAACAAGTTGAACAAGAGTGCCTTAATGAGAACAGAGTGTCTTAACACTAGGTTCCTAGGTCTCCTCTACCTACACTGCTATGTGCGGGAAACAACTAAAAGGGAAAAAAATATTCAAGTTTCTTTAGATAATCGTATTATAATTTTTATTACTATGACTCTGTGCTACGTAAGTGTCTCCATAGTGGGAATCGAACTCACAATCGTCGCGCTTACGACCACACGCTATGCCGCTGTGCCATATGTGAATAATTTCATAATTCAATAATAGATGCAAAATTCCAAACAATTATTTTAAACCAAAGTTATTGCCCTCACTTGGTAGCTAAGTTACATACGTATGCTAATACTAGAGAACAGTGCGCGTACAATTACTGTAATGCGGTGTAAAATATGTACCGGCTGTGCTTATCCGTCATAATTCAGTTGGGATTTGTAAGCCGGTGAAATCGTCGTGGGTTCAAATCCCGATTGGAAAAGGCTTATATTTATAGCATGGAATATCATCATCACATGTTTATTTATAGTTTCAATTTGTGTCTCGTATGTGGCAGTGCTAAGAAACTCCGTTGAGTGGTGGAACACAATGCTGTGCTTTGTCCAGATGCGAAAGACCAGATCCATAAAATGACAATAATTTATCCCCCTAGTGGTCGTAACTCGAACCACCGTGATACTGCGACATAACTGCCTTGCGTTTTTTGTTAGTTATTAAAATTTGGTATCGACAAAATAATCTACTACACTAAATAATAAATAGAAACAATATAAATAAAGTGAGTACATTAATACGCAATCAAAATAACCCATAATATGAAATATCCGCTAAATCACAAAACAAACACTAATCCACACATAAATCAATATATCTGGACGTGATACCGTCGTTAATGCTTATTCATGTTCAATAATACTGTAGGTACTGCCTGGTTGCAGTCAGTTTTGTGATTATAATAATATCCTGACTAGAAACTAGACGTAGGTTCACTTTCCACTTAATGAAACATAATAATTAATTCTATAATTTTGATGAAAATATTATAATAATCTTTTTTTAGCTTCACGCTTATCACTCATATAGCAGCGTAGGTAAAACCTAATGTTAAGGCATTCCGTTTTCTATTTTCCACCGGATTCTGGAGGCATTGCGTGTGCGGCGCAACGCCGTGCTTTGCTCGACATCAGCGCGAAAATAAAAAACATTATATAATTTCCTGGAGTGAGGATCGAATTCACAAGCAGTCGCGTTTACAGTCACACACTTGTGCCCCTGCGTCTCTTTTTTATTATTTATGAAGACCAAGAACCAAGAATAAATCCGTATTGATTGCGTCCCAAATTCTTCAGAAAGAACTCTACTACTAGAAAGGATTGAACTTCCCTCTATTTTGATACTTAACACCCCCACCCAACGTGCTGTCTGACACAAAGTTAATCAATGAACAACACAAAATAAACATAATTAAACATTAATTCACGTTTCTGAGTACACGAAAGGAGAACACATAGTGACATTTAAAAATGTCTAAAGATAATTAAATCGAATCTGATCTAATCAACCGATTTCAATCAACTTTAATATGACGAAACGCGCTCAATACCTATAACGAAATGATAAACATCTAATCTACAATCCTTTAATTACCTTAGCATATTCTTAATAAAGTCATTATGTTGGTTGGAAGGCTTGGCCGTAATAAATAAGATTGCAATCGATAATTACAGAATTTTCGATTTAAATATGTATGTACAATGTATCGAGTACATATTTTGAAAAGGTTTAATTAAAATATAAAGTAAAGTAGGTAGTTTACCCATTATGGTACAGGAAAATATCTAACTTTAAAAATGCGCACTCGGACTCAATTTGAATTATTTTGGTGAAATATTGTAGGTTCGATTCCCACTCGAATCGACAACATGCTGCATTTACAGTCGCACGCTTGTATTCTTGCGCCACAATTGGAGTTAAATTCCTAAATAATTGTGTATAAATCTATTAATTTAATATGATTTTTATATTATACATTATGATATATAAACATAGATTTGTTTAGTTATTAACAAGAAACCACTTGAATAAGACAATTGCTATATCACAAACATCAGTTACAATGAAACAAATTTAAATCTAGACTTTAAACTATCTAGATTCATTGATAAACTATCTAGAGTCCAGTAGCAAATGATAATAGAATACAGTCGCTCCCGTATCAATGGTGATTGCGAACAGAAGGCGTTAAGTGGCCCAGCCAGTTAGCGAGGTTAATAGTTATCTAGGAATACTAAGTATGGAATAAGTAAAATAAATATACGAAAATAACAAAAGTGATCTTTTGTTGGTAACACGTGGCAGTAAACCAAAAAAAAACTTTTATTCTTGAATACCAGAGTAGGCGTAAGTGTAGTACCTCTTCCCAATTTTTGAGACATTTCGTGTTGAGTGGCGAGTTTCGAGGAATTGAAAAAAATGAAAACAATTCCCCGAGTGGAAATCGAACTCGCATTCTTTTAGTTAAATGGTCAATGGGTGCAGAAAGACTGTTTACAAACTTTTTGCTTTTGCTGAAATATTAAAAAAATATATATAAATGCGTTATTGTCGTACCAAATGAGCTGCTGACCTACTTAAATGCATATAAATAGATACATACAAAAAGTAAAATATTTATTTTATGTAGCTTCACGCTGTATCCTGCATATTGAACGATAGGCAGAGGGATCATATAGTTAAGACACTCCATTTCCCACTTTCCATTGAATTTCTAGGGCATTGCGTGTTGAGTGGCGGAACTCAACGCCGCGCTTTTGCTTTGGTACCACAGCATAGAAAGGAAAATATTCATAAATAATAACTCATTCTTCTGAGTGGGAATTGAATCCACAACCTTTAAGTGAAAGTCACACGCTTGTGCCACTACGCCACGACGGAGACTAGAAGTAGATACATGTGTACATAAATAATTGACTTACTGTTATTGCAAGGCTTAACTAGAACTAGCCATTTTAAGTAAAACGTGAGGTGAGAGGCATTAGTGATACAAATAACGCAGTTGTTTTACAGAAACAGAACATTTAACAGACGATAGTCTATAAACCTTAGTGATTTAGTTATATTAGTTATCCTGAGTTACGACATTCACTTGGGATTTATATTTGATTTTTTTTAGCTTCAGGCACATAGCATAGGAGGCAGAGGGAACGGAGTGCCTTAACACGAAGTTCTCTTTGTCTATCCCGTCATTTACGGTTTAAGTTATGAAGGGAGTTATATTAATATTTCTTAAAACAATGAATAGTTCACTAGCTACATATTTCGTGGGAAGCACACGTATATCTCACTCCAAGCTGAACCCGGGGTCGGCAGTGAGTGGATTTGAACGGGTACAATTAACATGTTAAGAGCGCCGTTTAAGAGCGCCCGCGCCGCCGCACCGAGCCGCCGCACCGTGCCGCCGCACCGCGCCGCCGCCCCTTTTTGCGGATAATGAATCGCATGCAAATATTTACATAACGTTTGAAATATCATGGGAAAATTTAGATTTTGATAATCTGAACAATAATTATCTGAACATTATGTGATAATTATTCTATAATAGTTGTAAATAAATATTATTAAATATGATTGAGGCCAGCGTGACGGCACAACGCAGGATCGGACTGTAAACAGTTGTGGGTTTGTTTCCTACTCCAGAGAAAGATTTCTCTGTTGTGGTAAGAAAATAAATCCACCAATTAAAAACGTAATGTTTCGATAGTGGAAAATTTTTTCTAAAAAATTTAGTCCCCTTCCTTCACTGCTATATAGGAAAAAGCTCTAATAAAACAACACTATATCTTTTTATCTGTTTTAACGTCAAGTGCCTTTAACAATAGTTCTGTAGACACGTAACATACGAGCGATTCGAACTGATCTGCATAAGTAAAAAACACTAGCGCCTTAAGCTTAAGGAAAATACCTGTTTTTACAAAATTTTATGTGTGACTTTAGTTTGTTTTTAAATATCTTACATTAACGCCATAGGTTTCATTCCATGTGCGGAATACATAAGATTTTTTTCAAGATCAGCGAGATAGAGAACCTGGTACAAAGTGTACCGTTCTCAACTTTCGAGAATCGAACCCACAGTTCACTATGACGCTGTGCAACGACGGCCGGTCGACGGGACGACCGCGCTAAAATGTCGAAACATTTAAAATGTTATAAAATTCCTAAAATTTTACGTTTATTTTATAGCTTTAGCTTAAAAATCACTTTAATATGATAAGCGTTCTGCTTTTAAAATTCAAATTTGCTTATCAGTTAATGGATAAAATAACTCTATAAATTCTGTGCCGAACAAAAAATATTATTTACAAAGCAATCCAAGGCTATTTCATTAATATACTGCTCAGCCAAGTCTGTGCCATGAATCTAAAATGGTGAAAAATCATGTAGTAAAATGGGGGGTAAAATTTCCTGCTTAAGTATTTACAGATTTTTTTTATGTTTATGCAATATGTCGTCGAGTTTGTCATGCAACAAAATCACTTAATAAACTTCTCCGCCCTCTTTACGTGATACTTTGAGATTCCCTGCCATACTTTAGGATAGGGACCTACTATATCCTTAAGTTGAAGGGTAAAACCAGCACTTATTGCAGTCATATCAGTATGTTAATTTTTGAAATTTGAAGCAGAGAATTGTTCATGCAGTGCAGGACCTAATATGTAGATGTAAAAAGATGGCACACACACACTGTGCAACAGTTATAGTTTTTTTAACTTTCATTTGTTGTATTCCTTTTCTGATTTCAACGTCGAGTTTCCAAATATAACCTTTTTGAACAAACTTTAAATCTTTGTTAATCAGATGCATTGTGATATGAAATTGAGAAAATTAAATGAATGCACTATATCTGTATAAAAATTCCATGATATAAATACATATGTATGTATGTACGTTGATGGTAAATCTCCTATACCCGGCAATTTCACAGACTGAATGCTATAAATAAAACAGACGTTTACTCGGCCTAGTTCTCAACCGCTGTACATCAAAGTTCACATCAAACATTTATATTACGTACCGCACAAGTTTTATTGCCGTCGTGACGGATCGGGACGTGTGGGATTGAACGATGGTTGTGGGTTCGATTTGCATTTGAGAGAATGTTTAGGAAGGAATGCTTAATCATTTTCTCAATTTCGGAATAGGCCAATCGTAGGGGCAGGGGCTCAAGGGTGCGACCGTGAACGTGACAGGTGTGTTCGATTGCCTCTTGACGAAATGAAATATTTTCACTTCATCGATCTAGTAACGAGGTTAAATGCAATGTTGAGTTCCGCTACTAAGCCCACAATACCTCCAGAATTCAGCGGAAAGTAGAGAGCGGAATGTTTTAACACTCGGCTCTCTCTGCCTACCTCGATGAATGCGACATACAGTGTGGCACTGAAAAATCTATTTTTAACATAGCCGAAATTACATGTAAAGCTCAACCAGTTGTGTTTAAATCGAGTGTACGTGTTATTCAATTCCTAGTGATTTTATATCTCAAAATTTTACACAATATCATTTATTCATAACATTTTCAGAGTATGCAATAAGCTATATCAAACAGCTATATCGAATAGTTACATAGATTAAATATCTGGCATTAAATCTGTTTATGTGAGTGTAAGTCTGTATTATCGGGCCGTAACTCGTGAACTAAATTGCTGTAAACATAACATTTTATAGTACAAATTTTATCTGTAACTATCAATAGAGCTGTAGACGCAACTGTGAATAAATGTCATTTAAACAAAAATATAAATAAATGCGCACATTTAAAACCATAATCAATCAATACCATAGTTTTTAATTCGTTCATCTAGTTCTTATTTTTAAAACTTAGCGGTATGTTAAAACTATTTCTATAACTATACATATACCATGATTGAGAGGCCGTCGTAGCGTAGTACCACAAATGTGTGGCTGTAAACTCGACGGTTGTGGGTCCAATTCCCACTTGGGGGTATGAAATATCTTCATTTCCTCGTCCTCCTCAAAAAAATACACTTGCCGCCGATTATTTGGACGCGAAACTCAACGCCGCGCTTTGCCTTGTAACCAGAGCGAGGAAATGAAAATATTAATAAATAACAATTCATTTCCCCGAGTGGGAATCGAACTCTCAACCGTGGTGTGTTACGTCACCTGACCCGAATTGCATAATCATTTTTGTTTTAGTAGGGCATTTGTTGAAGAAGATATATTACATATTTTAATATACCTCTTTAAATTATTTTAAGTGGTTTCTTCCACAAGTAGAAAAGAAAATTATCTACTTGGACGGTTTCGTTTTTAAAATGATATGATGTTTTAGATTGATTAAATATAATAATATTGCTTAAGCGGGTGGACTCAGGAGTGGGTCGCTAGTATCACAATAATATTGTTTATTTTTGTCTTATATAAAATTATATACTTTAGTACCCTTCATATAATAATAATAAAATGCAGTATATAGGTTTCAGTATGGAGTTAATTATGGACTCCATAGATATATAGTTACTGTTATTATGTGTATTACAAGCTACCGCTATGTTTAAATGCAATTCTAGATAGTTAGTACATTTAAACTGTTACCTAATATCCGTTTTTTTTACCTTCACGTTGTATCCCGCACGTAGCGGGATAGACAGCGGGAACTTAAGGTTAAGGCACTCGGTTTAATAGGTACTTTCCGTGATGAGCAGAAAATTAAGTAAGCAATGTGCTGAATACCAGAATCTCTTGAGGGAGAATTTACACTATAGTGGCGGTCACGGTTCGTTCTCGGTCCAATCTCAAATTGTATGAGAAATATTCTTATTTGGGAGACTGGAAACTTGACAGAACGATAGTATGAACGCTCTCGTTGTTTCTTATTTAATAATATTCATTAACAGCCTGTGATCGGACCTAGAGCGAACCTCTATAGTGTGAATCCTCCATAAAACTAGTTTCTTTCTGCGCATCTCGCGCTACGGGAAAGAGCGTGAAATTAAAAAAAAGAAATCCAAAGAAATAAATATTAGTATATATCAAAATTAATTTAAAACATAAAAGGAACATTCAATTTTCTTAACAGCATCCTAATACTTTATTTTTAAAATATTATAAAATAAGCGAATAATTTTATCTCAGTGGCTGTATATTTTGTATAGCGGCGGTAGTATTATAGTGAATTTATTGAATACTAATGTGACAGGCTAATTTTACTAAATTATTTCCTTTCCACTGCACACCTTATATAGGTATTTGTCTCGATTTCGAGATAATTTTGTAATAATCATAAATATATTTTATTATAATCTACTGTGGCTCGAACGGTTTGGGTTATGTAGTTCTAAACCTGTAGCTAGGTTTATATATCAAAATATTCTATTACTGAGTGACTAGTAGACAACGCACAGGCGAACTTACGCGGCGTAGAACGCTGAAATTTTGAATGTAGGTTCCTTAGGAAATGTAGATATGTGCTAAGACGGGATTTCCGGAAATTCCGACGGGAACTATCAAAACGGAGGTTCGAGCATATATGCATAATATAATCTTTTACATGTTCAATTATCTGTTTACTATCTCTATATATACCTCTTAAATAGGTAATCTAAAAGGAATCTCCAATCATCGCGTTTATATTGGAGATGAGTCAGATGCAGACTCACTACACGACAGAATGGATTAAAATGAATTATTTCTTTTATTCCATGACCTACTTATATATTTTATTATGGATATATTTAATTTTCCAATATATCGCCACGTTTACTGTGGTTACCAGAGCGAGGTAATAAAAATAATTAATTTCCTCAACTGGGAACAGTACCTATAACCCGTCGGTTTTACAGTCAAACGGCCTCAACATGGTCTATATAACAATTGTTACTAATATAATTGTATAGGTACTCGTATATCCACAAAACCACGGGCTACACTGTTATTAGCACGACAAGATTGACTGATCGACGTTCAACAACAAGAACAACAGAACAAAGCGAGCTTTCTGTATGTTATTCAGATAGTATAATTAAGTTTTGTAATTACTGTATTGTTGAAGCTAATTTTGTTGTACGAAAACTGTATAGTTGGATAAGTGATAGCTTGTATAGATTTTTTTACAGTTTCACACTGTATCTCGCATATAGCAGCCAGCAGGGGACCTGAGGACTTAGTGTTAAGTCACTCGTACCTACTAAGACACTTTCGTTCCCCACTTAACACCGAATTTTGGAGGCATTGAATGTTAAATAACGGAACTCACTACCAGAGCGATAAAATGATGATAAAACGATGGAAATTGAACCTACAACCTATCGCGTTTACACTCACATGCTTTTACCACTACGCGACGATTGGTTTCAAGTTATTTTTAAGTGGAAAATTATCTTTCACTATAAAAAGAAGATATAGTTTGGACATACAAAAACTGCAATTTATTTATGCAAATTTGTTTGCTTGAACACACTAATCTCAGGAACTATTAAGTTTGAATTGATTTTTTTTGTATGGTAATCCATTGCAATCCATTTATCAAGTTACCTCTCGCGCTTATCATATATCCATTTACTACCAAATAGTCTAGTATGGAATAGATATATTTCCAAGTTATCATCACTTCTATTCTACTACGTCTATCAACTCCCAAAGGGGTCAGCCGCCGTCCTGTCTCGCTGGTAAAAGGCACGCGAAGTCTACGACGTACTGATAACGTCGCATCGGGCTTGCGATTGAGGTCGCTATTTGTGAACTGTTGCACAATTATGATATGATTATGCAATTGCTTGTTATATTGTTATTTTGTAATGGTTGAGTGTTGGTCTTACCAAAGAGGCTATCGTGGCGCAGTGGGACAGCGTCTGGGTGTAAACGTGACGGTTACAGGTTCGGAGTATATTCGTGAAATTAATTATTAACTAACTATTCACTATCTGTTATAGAAATTAATTGTAAAGAAATATCAAATCAAATTAAAAAACGTTAAAATTTTTATATGTTTTCTAAATAAATATTATTCTTTGTATGTTGGAATAACACTTTTAAAATGTTAAAAGTTGTTTAAGAAAGTTTGTCTTGCTGAAACAAAGCATACAACAATATTATATTGCTTAGAAATATTTCCCCGCTGGATTTGAATCTATAATCATCGTGTTCAACAGCACCACGATGACTTCATAATATTTTTTTGCATCACGCTTTATTCTCCCCATTGGAAATTAAGCCCACACTTACAATCAGACATTATGCCGCTGCGCCACAACAACCTTATAATATTTGCTTTCACTTAAGTCAATAATATACAATTAAATCAATCGTTTATTTCAACGGTTGCCATCATGCATCAATTTTCCAATACAACCTTACAATTAAACACAAAATGACAGGCTTGATCACTATTTATGATAGAAAAGTGACGTGTTCCACTTCGTGATGATGAAATGTCTAGTATTAAGTTAAGGTGCAGGAAATAAGCTCAGTAGTGACTTAGTTGTGAATATTTTGTGGGAGGCAGAGGGAACCTAGTGTTAAGGCATACCGTTTTCCATTTTCCACTCCATTTTCGAGACGTTCTGTGTTGATTAGCAGAATTGAACACCGTGCGTTGTCTTGGTACCAGAGCTAGTAAATGATGACGAGTGATTCCTGTGAGCAGGAATCGAACACACGTCGTGTTTACAGAAAAATGCTGTGGGAATGCTTATGTTTATAAAATTCCCTATTTGGTTTCACAAAGTGCGGCGTTCAGTTCCGAATCCAAATAAGCCAGGAGAAATAAAAACGTACAGAAAATTACAAATTGCATAATAGTAAAACAAATATATAAACACTAAGTAATTTGACACAACGGACAAGGCGTGAAAATTTTGGACTCTTTCCTTTTGTTTTAAAAAAAGAAGTTCATTGTTTGATAAAATATATCGTGTTTCTATTCAGCGAACCAAGCAGTACGTAAAAATGAATACATATTTTGTAAGTCTAGCGATAATATTCGGTCGTGGCGCAGCAGCAAAGTGCCAGTGGGTGCGAGTTCAGTCCTATTCAGGGGAATGAATTTATTTCATTTCCTAGCTCTGATAACGATGCAAAGCGCGCCGTTGAGTTCCGCTTCTCAACACGCAATGCCTCCATTCAGCGGGTTAAATATTTCCTTTCCTCGAGTGGAAATCGTATCCACACCACAGTCTGTGACGTTTACAGTCGCACGCTTATGCCCCTGCGCCACGACTGGCCTTATTTGTATAATTTTTCTGAAATTTAGTTATTAAATTTATATTTAGTTATTAAATTTATAATCATGTATTTGCTTTAAAATGTTTAATGATGGCTATATATTATCATAGGCAAGCAAACAAGTAATAAATACGATAAATTTTATTGCACCACCAATCGACTGTAGTACTCTATTGATTTAATTTTAAGCTTACCTTTAAGTTAATTAGAGCTACAGAATCTAATCTTATTTATATTAACCCTTAAATGTATTATTGTATGTATTAAATTTTAAATTATAAAATCAATCTGATTTTACAGTTTACGTTTTACGTCAGGCTACACAAAAAAGTCAGTCGTGTCAGTCTGTCAGTTTTGTTGGACTGACTAGCTACTATCGTATAATAGAAAAACCCGTATAAAACGAGTCAAGTACTGGTTATGTACAAGTATTACGTAATGTTAAGTAAATTATAGAGAAAATATATATCATTGACTTAACTATATGTTTTTACGTCACCTTATTGTATGTAATATAAGGTACTAACATCGTGACTTTGGAGTGGCTTAGTGTTAAGACACTCCGATGTATATCCTTACAGATATATTCCAAAACGTAACTATTGCTTCAATTATCATACAAAGCATTTAAGGGTTAACTTTAACTTCTTAAAAGCACGGGTAATAGCGCCCGCTTTGTACATTAGCGAATAGATAAAACCCCAGCAACTACTTAGTTGGCAGAACTGTATATCTTAGATAACGTGATGCCTGTGAAACTAGATGTAAGACGTCAGATACTAGTAGGTTCAATTAAATCGCCATTCCTCAGATATGGCGGGCCGCGTGATTGTTGGATTGCCGTCGAGATCGACATTTATAAAATATTTATATTTTTATTTGGCTTTTATTCTCTGTTTTTATTTGTGGTGATCACATATCTCCAACATGAATTGGTCTAGGCACAGGTACAGTTTAATTTGCCAGACTATACAAAAAAGTGAATGTAATATTCCCCTTAGAATGATTTGAATCCACATCTATAGTGTTCCGTTGTCTTCCAAACTATGCTAATAGTATTAATAGGCAAAAATACATAACTAAAGACATATTTCATTTATTTCAGGTTGTAACTGTTCCTCAATAGGTGCGGAGACCAGTGTGTGTGACATACGGACAGGACAGTGTCGATGTCGACAGCACGTCACGGGGCGGGCGTGTGATACGTGCGAGGTAAGATCGTAAGAAGTATCATGGTTATAATGGAGAACGGAGTGACTGCACTCTAAGTTCTTGTCCAATTATGTAAAACAAGGAACTGATTGTTAGAAAAGAGTACGGCCCGTGTCTATAGTGTAAAACAAGAAAAAAGGGAAAGAACGAGATCCTCTCATATTGCATCTTCATACTTCACGTTAAAATGTTTTGCTTCACCCCGTATCAAGCACATATGGGGGTAGGCAGAGGGAATCTGGAAATCTAGAATTAAGACTCCATTACCATTAAGACACTTTTGTTCTCCAGTTTCCAACGATTTCTAAGGCGGAACTCAACGCTGCGTGTTATCAAAGTGAGAAAACAAAAATATTACATATTTCATTTCCCAGAATGGGAATCGAACCCACCCATTTTTCTTATATAAAAATTAGGATGCAGTATAATTTTATAAGAATAATATCTTAAAACATTTAAAATTCATGATGTATCTACTCAATGTTCCAACATTATAAGACCATACAACAACAACAACAAAAAAAACAAACAACAACAAATTTAAAATATTTGAATACTTTAAAGATTTGAATTAAAAACCGTAAGATTTAAGTGATTTAGAGTTTGATCTCGAGCAACAAATTACCATTTCCCAATTCGCGTCGGGCGTGTACGAGAAATATTTAATTGAATAAGCAGCGCGTAATTGCAACTATAGGTACTACTTCGCACCTGGCGCTAGTACTTATATAAGTAATAGTCAGCATGGGAAGTATGTTAAAGGTGCAAAGGAAGGTCTGCTTTGAGTTTGAATAGCAAGATTTCAATTAAATTAGAATAAGATTCGGTGCAATTTGATAATAAAAAAATTATTTATTTTTTTAAACATTACGCTGTATTTCCAAGCTCTAGTAACAAGACTAGAGAGAGAAGTTGAACACCGTCTCACAAGACGCAATCTTGAACATTGTGCGGTGCACCGGAAACGAAGTGTCTTAACACTATATTTTTTATGCCTTTAAACTATTTGAATAAATTTCAATGATAGATTTTGACATTCGTACTCTCGTACAGTAACCGTTGCACCTAGTACACGCGAGGAAATACCAACGAGACATTATTACGGAGGTCCGTACATTTGCATTCAGTTGATAGGCATTGAGTGACTGTTGTATGCACACTGCACAGTGATTTATATAGGAAGTGAGAGCATGTAGGGAATTAAATGGATCAGTATTAGTTTTCTGTGAGGTAAAAATTATTTTAAACATTAAAACTTTTGTTATAGAAATTAAAAAAATCAGTTAAGTTTCTTTACAAGGCGGATCTCATACAAAATGCAGTATAAACAATACATAAATGCTCGTATCTTTTGATGGCGTTGACTTAAAAACTTGTTGATTTTTTTCTGTGCCTCAACGACCTCAGCTGGGACCATAGATGTGATAATTTAATATTAATATCAACTTTATACCTCCACGCGATCCCAAGACAAATGACGGTGACAGACGGATAGACGGCCAATAAAATTATCCGTATTACGATTATACGTAATCACTGGTTTTTTATTTTAATTTCTAATGAAATTAATTTTATTTTATTTTCCGCGTTACATCGTTGTCACCGTTTGCAATATCTTTAAATAAATAAAATGACAAATACGATAGGGATTCCTTGTACTCGGTTAAGTACTTCCACCAAATATGAACCCCATATATATAGCCGCCAGTCTGGGAAAAAGGATGAGACTAGTAAAAAAAATTGATCATCTAAAATTCTCGATCGCGTCACGTTAAAAGATAGAGTTAGCTAGTTACATACAGAATCATGTATATTCCATTCATCTGACAATTTGAGAGTGACGTAATAAAGGGGAAGGGCTACAAAATAACTATTCATTATTTTTTTTTTTTTAATGAAACTTAATTTTTAATATATAAACATTATTTATAAATAGGAAAATATTATTTATAAAAATTATATGGTGATAAATAAAAAACATAGGTTTCGAAGATTGTGAAACAATAGCAGTAAGAAAGGCACGGCAAGCTATGTTTTGACAAACTTCAAATCGTACGTACTAAATGCGACGGGATAAATTTTTACCGATTTCTTCAAATTTACATATTCCTAAACAAAATAAATCACAGGCATCGCTAGTTTTAAATAATTAACAATATGTAAAATCCATGTTCAACAAGTTATTGTTAATATGTAATTAACAATAACTTGTTGAACATGGATTTAAGCGCGTCAGTTGTGTGTTCGATCACTACTCGAGGAAAGGAATAATTTTGATTTTCTTATTCTGATAATAATAATAATAATTTCTTATTTATTTTCCACAAAGAAAATAACTACTAAACAATGATTTTACATGATGAGGCTTGTACAAGCATTAAATAACGCAATGTCTCGAATTTGGACGAAAAGCGGAGAATGACTGTCTTAACTCTATGTTCTTTTGTCTACATGCCCCAGAAACTAACCAAGTATTGACTTTGTGTATTTTTGCTATATCTATACTTATAATAAATCTGTAGAAAAGTCGTTTCTGTACATTGAAAATATT